>JBAMJR010000102.1:2055000-2182500 GCA_038501785.1 Myoxocephalus aenaeus
TGGGCTGAGCTCTGGGAGAGGCTTCTCAACACCCGATAGTTTACACTGTAAGCCGAGCAGAACCGGTCCGTGCCGAGTCATTCAGCAGAACCTATAGTGTCCACTTCAGGAACAATAAACCGGACTTGTGAGCTAACTTTTCCCCGTGTGTATGTATGTGCTTACAGTATACTGCCTTATAGTTTTGGATCCTGTCAACGAATTCATAAAAAAACAAAATCAAAGCCTTTTACTGTTAATGGCATTAAGTGAACGTTGCTTTGTAAATGGAGACATTCATGTGAAATTTTAGCATTTTAATTTTCTCAAGAGCCACACATTTTTCTGGCTCTTCATGTGGGTGGGGTGTAAAAGCCCATGTGGGTTCTGATTACTGACTGATGATTATAACTGCTGCAAATAAAAGAAGTACTTTATTTCTGGCATTGTGTGGAAAGTAATTTAGTGGGTTTTCTTTTAACCGTACCTTTTACTATTCAATGGTTTGCATTAAACAAAATCTTTGGTACACAACCAAAACACACTGAGGGGAAATAATCAGGTTGTTCTTTCTAATTATTTATAAGATTGTACCAAATATTTTACAAACATTTGTTTCAGTGTGCTGCATGAGAAAATAAGTGCTGCATTAGCTGTCCTTTTTACAAAAATGTAAACTATTTAAAATATTTAAAAAAAGAAAAGTGTGCTGTGCAACAAGGCTACAGATGCCCAAACCAGGCTCAGAACTACATGAACGATATGAGACAGCTCAGCGAGCGATGTGTGATGCATTTATTTCAAATCTACAAAGTAATACAGAAATCTAAATCCTGGACTTTAATTTGACCTCAACAGGTTCAAACTGCCACCTGACTGGACTGTTTAAAGCAGTGATCTAATACACCTGACTGACACAAGGACAAGACATCAAGTCTCTCCTGCGAGGAGAGGTCGTGACCTGCAGCGGGTACTTTGTGAGATCCCGGAGCTTGTCGGTGAGCTCCGGGAGCTGCGCGCTGCTATCCAGAACCTCCAAATATCTCAAGTTCTGCAGCCGGTGAAGACGAAGGAAATCTCTCTCCGGCACATGTTCGTGGCGGAGTTTGAGGCTCTCGAGATTGGGGAAAAGTCTTGGGATCTGAGCTATGCGAGGTCCCAAGACGGAGGGCCAGGGGTCGATGTGCAGGTGCCGGAGGTTCGGTACCTGCGCCGCCACGGCCTGCATGTCACCAGAGGACAGTCCCGTGATGCACAGCGTGAGCCTGGTCACCGTGGCCGGGATGGAGGCCACGTACATCTCCACAGGTGGGCCCTTGGCGACCACCAGGGTGGACAGGTGAGGGAGGCGAGTCAGCCACGTCTTCAGGTGATGGCTGCCAGGCAATGGACGTCTCCCCGGCATGTCCTGGTGCCTGTGGAAAACAGCTAGAGTGTTCAGGCCGGGCACCAGGCTCATTAAGTTGTCTGGCAATGAATTACCTACGCAGTCGATGAGCTCCAAACTGGACAACACCGCGACACCAGCGCCTAATGGACCCGGGTCGGGTCTGAAAATACCTTGAAGGACGTTGGGCCCGATGGCCAACGAGAGATGCTTCAGTTCGGGCAGGCAGCTAAGTAGGGAGTGAACCATGAGAATGGGTTCTTCAAAGATGTCCATCTGATGACAGACCAGGGATGTAAGATTTGTGAACTGGGAGAGTGCAAAGATTAAGGTATCCCTTCCTGCACCGGGAAACGTGACCTCACACATGCTGAGGTGGGTCAGCTGCTGGGGTTGAGACCCTGCAGCAGCAGCAGCAGCATCCCCATCGGGCAGAAGGTCAATGCAACTGATTCTGATAGCCAGACGTTTCAGGTTCGGGAAGTTCTTCACGCAGTCGAGGCTCGCCCGGCAGCTGTGGTCCACCACCACTGTGGAGAGAGCCGGAAGGAGCGCGCCCAGCTGTTCCCAGTCCTTCTCCCTGGAGCCCCGCAGCACCGCACTGGCGACGTCTCTGCAGCGAAGAGACGTCCAGAAGCGACCGTTGTACGAGCCTCTCCGAAAAGCCAGCACCACGGACCAGTCTTTCCAGAGGGATTTGTGGTCGGCTAGTTTTTTGAAGTACTTGCAGCATGCCCGGACACTATACTTGTCTTCCGGTGACAGATACCCGAACACGTGGCTCCAGATCTCTGACGGAAGCCGCTGAGCCATCGTACGTCCTCTTGTTATTACTCGGACACGTGAATTTCGGCATTTCCTTTTGCGCGTTAACGTTTCAGAACGTCATGGACGTTAAACCTATTTTTCCTGGGTTAACGGGCAACCGGCGTGATTGACAGGGCGGAGCAGCCAATGGGCGGGCAGCTGACGCCCACGGCCCGTCGTGATTGGACAGTTGAGAGGGTATATATTCTCCTCGCGCAGTTCCTCATTCTCTTTCTTTCACTCGACCCTGCTGTCTGAGGTAAGGAGCTGACCTCGCGCTTTCAGAAAAGGAACCAAAAAAATACTTTAAATGTAGTGTAATGGTGTTCTGGATGTATGTCCTCGTGTCATAGACGCGTATGTTAAAGCGCCTCGCGCTGCTTTGAGCCGTTACTTCTGCCGGTTGTGAGACGTAACGTGGCTTGCGGCCTGCTAATATGGCGCTAGCTTGATGCTAGCCGGCCGCATGGCAGGGTGTACCACGCATATTCTAGTGTTTCTGTCTTCTAAAGCACGTTTATTTGCATGCAGGTATCACCGTGTCTTTAAACCAGCTGTTTAAGCGATCCTTGGAAGCACTGCAAAGATGCCCAGGGAAGACAGGGTCACGTGGAAGTCCAACTATTTTATGAAAATAATCGTAAGTAGGACGTGGCTCATATCCGTTTGTATTAAACTATAATCTTATCTCTGTGTGTATATATCTATATCTCTCCAGAGTGGTGCTCTTAGTCTTGTGTTTGAAAAAACTATTATAAATTGTTAAAACCAAATTACAAGATGCAGGATAAGTTACAATGCAGCTCGTGTGGTACTGCTTTGTCGTTCCCCCTGCACACAATAACCTGTTTCCTCGCTATACCTGTCAGTTATTCTCTTTGACTGCCAGGCACGTATGGTTTCAGACATATATTTATATATAAGTTATGTGTTTTTTGTTATAGTGTGTATATAAATTTTACTAAATTCGCCTTGTCCTCTATTTGTAGCAACTTTTGGACGACTATCCAAAATGCTTCATCGTGGGTGCAGACAACGTGGGCTCCAAGCAGATGCAGACCATCCGTCTGTCTCTGCGGGGCAAGGCTGTGGTGCTGATGGGTAAAAACACCATGATGCGCAAAGCCATTCGCGGCCACCTGGAGAACAACGCTGCCCTGGAGAAGTGAGTCCAGTGCTTCACTTACTTTTGACTACTTGAGCCATCAGGCTACATGTAGCAGGATAAGTTACAATGCAGCTCGTGTGGTACTGCTTTGTCGTTCCCCCTGCACACAGTAAACTGTTTCCTCGCTATACCTGTCAGTTATTCTCTTTGACTGCCAGGCACGTATGGTTTCAGACAATTAAAACGCTTGATTTAGTTTGAGGAATGATAATCTGCACACGTATTGTAACAGTTAATTCCGTAATTTGATAGGCTTCTACCTCACATTAAAGGAAATGTGGGCTTTGTCTTCACCAAGGAGGATCTGGCTGAGGTCCGGGACATGCTGCTGAACAATAAGGTAATACCAGAATAACTCAATACTTTATTGGCTTTTTGTTTTAACTAAATGTCACATGAACTGTTTCAGGCTGTTTATGAATTATTTTGGGTTGCATGTGTCCAGATGGGTGCTTTGAGTCTTATTGTATTTGAGAAAACTATTATAACCTGTTAAAACCAAGATGCAGGATAAGTTACAATGCAGCTTGTGTAGTACTGCTTTGTCGTTCCCCCTGCACACAATAAACTGTTTCCTCGCTATACCTGTCAGTCATTCTCTTTGACTGCCAGGCACGTATGGTTTTCAGACAGATTATATCTTAAATTGAAATCCAGGCGAATCTGTTCAAATTTAGTCTCTGTGGTTTCAGGTAGAGTAGAGTGCTAAACTGTCATCTCTACCCCAGGTACCTGCATCAGCCCGTGCTGGAGCAATCGCCCCTTGTGATGTGACTGTGCCAGCCCAGAACACTGGTCTGGGTCCAGAGAAGACCTCTTTCTTCCAGGCTCTGGGTATCACCACCAAGATCTCTAAGGGAACCATTGAAATCTTGGTAAGTTTGAAAATTATTAATACTGTATTTGACTGCCTGCTTATCTAAGCAAAGTGAATGTCAATTAAAGAATTGATGTCAAACGATGGACATAAAAATGCTTGAGTCTGTAATTTCAAACATTTAATATTTTTACAGAGCGACGTCGGCCTGATCAAGACTGGTGACAAGGTTGGTGCCAGCGAGGCCACGCTCCTCAACATGCTGAACATCTCGCCCTTCTCCTACGGACTCAACATCCACCAGGTGTATGACAATGGCAGCGTTTACAGTCCCGAGGTGCTCGACATCACAGAAGCTTCTCTGCATGCCAAGTTCCTGGAGGTGAGATGCTGCGACTGACAAGCGGTCCTCATAATAAGAACTAGTTAAGACGCTGGAATATGTAATTTAACCATTGTCTGTTTTTCAGGGTGTGAGGAACATCGCCAGCGTGTGTCTGGAGATCGGATACCCCACTCTGGCCTCCGTCCCCCACTCAGTCATCAACGGCTACAAGAGAGTCCTGGCTGTCGCTGTTGAGACAGATTACTCCTTCCCCCTGGCAGACAAGGTATGCCGTGACATCAGGACTTGTCCCTTTAGTTGGCATGCAGGTTAAGCTTAAGTGAGCATTGTTTTGCATGGAAATTGTAAACTTACAAAATACCTCTCGTCCTCACAGGTCAAGGCCTTCCTGGCTGACCCGTCTGCTTTTGCTGCTGTCGCAGCACCTGTAGCGGCCGCCGCGGTAACCGCTGCCGCTCCAGCTGCTAAGGAGGAGGTTAAGGAGGAGTCTGAGGGATCAGATGACGACATGGGCTTTGGTTTATTCGACTAACAAATACAGCGAATAAACCAGATTTTGAGTCAAAACTATGATTCAATAAAGTCTCTTACAAACTACTATTCTTGTGACTGTCTTTTGCTTTAAATGATGTCGTATAAGCGTACCTGCAGTGCTGTTGAAACTGAAACGTGCAGGTGGGGACTAAAGTAAATTTGAAACTAATGGCATCTTTAGGAATTTGGAATGCACATGACTTCATGTGAAATAAAATTAATATATAATCTTGTGTCACCTGGTAGATCCTAGTCTGTTCAAGGTTAACTATTAAAGCATACCTTCTATCTTGGTCATAAAACATGGAAAAAATCTTAATGCTGTATTATATACTGTACATGGAAAAAATAAAGTATTAAGTGGTTATGTAGTGTACAAAAAAGAATAGCAATGTCAATATAGTAAAACAATCTAATGTATAATTATAAAGCAGTAATAACTGCCTAATAACTCAAAGTAATATTGGCAATGATATAGTTATATTGACATATAAAATGAGAAGAAAAACGTTTTGCACTAATCCAAGCAGTTATTTATTTTTTTCTTCCCAAAACTGATTAAAGACATTACAATAGACAAGTTGGCAAGAACAATAGAGTAAACTTACCCTATTTAGTTTGCCACTAAAGTGAAATGTCCTAAAAGTCTGTCCAGAGTAGTGTTTTAATTTACATTTTCAAAATTACCTATGAAGTCATTTATAGTACTTGTCATGAGCTCTCCTTTATTTGGCACTCGGTCACCAAAATGTAGTCCAAGCCAGTTGTGTTTCTGTGAGGCTGTTTTTTGTTGTCACAGATGTATGTGATGCAAATGTTTTTAGTCATTTTCTTGCAGAATAGTTACTGTATCTGCTACCTGCAGTTTTGTGCCATGTTTAACTTCTTCGCTTTGTGATGGAGCTTAACATTCGCTGCATCGCCTCAAACCCACAACCTCAGGTCTTCTGAGCAGTTCACTACCTGAGCTACTCGGTTTCTATCTAATCACACAAAAACAGATATTTACTACTTAGTTTTACAGTTTTATACTTAATGCTGTGCAATATATGTAGAGGCGGAGGTCTGACCGCATAAAAAGCAGCTTAGATTGCCCTGAGTAACAAACTAATATCCAACCAGGATTCTGATTCAAACAACCTTTGATAGACTGAACCAAAAAAGAACTCATACAACAGGTCAGGTTGGTAGACAGTCTCCCTTTTCTCAGACTCAGTTGAACTAATCCAGAGTTTTCCAGCAAGGCCGAGCTCCTCCTTGTGGCACTGGCATCACAGTGGCAAGTGTCAGGACTCTGACCACTGCCCCCTAGTGGTGGCACCTCTCTGACTACTGGTGGCAAGTCTCCGACTAGTCGTGGCACTCCTGTGACAACTACTGGCAGCTCGTGGCACCTATCGACAACTAACTACATATGAGAGGACAAGTAGAGATATTATTCGATTTGTATTTAAAAACGCTTTAAATTGTATTAAAAAGGATAATTTATTTTAATTATTTTAGCCGATTGTTGTAAATGACTATACAAGTAATTATTTGGAAAGAGTATATTTTGTTTTAAAACCAGCAAAATCATACATTAATAAAATGAATGATAAACAAAAAAGTACAGCGAGGTTGCTTGAAGGTTGTATACAGAGATATATGACTTTAGTTGACTCAACTAAAATCATAAATATGATTTACGCCAGCTGACCTGTGTAACAACAATGGGTGTTCCCAGGAAAGGTGGCTCCACTCACTCAGCTTGGCAGCTTCTTTTAAAAAAAAAGGTATTCTTTATTCAACAATTGCACATCATGTCTCTTATATGGAGTGCTCATCCACAGGTTTGATTTCCTCTGTCAATTTTTTTTTAAAGCTCCATTAAATCTGTATGACGCAGATAGTCGTATCTGAAAAACTGTGCCCCTCCACGTTTGACAAAAATCAATTGAAACATATTTAATTAAGAGCTTTGTTGGTCGTGTGTTATTGCACATCACTCAGATCCCTCGTTTATATATTTTATTCTGAAAACAAAGGACCGGAAGTCGCATTGGGTCGGTGGCGCTAGAGCGTCGATACGCATGCGCAGCAGCTGGAGACAGGAAAACGTCCACCATGGCTGAGGTAAGGTGTTTTTCGTTTTTTAAGTGTAACATGTAATTGGATGCTTAAATGTTTAACGTGACCAGGTTTACATGGATTTATTGATCTGGACGGCGCTAAAGGCTAACTTTACTTTCCAGCGTCAGCTAACGTGAGCTAACGTATGATTAGCTAACGTAAGCTAGCGTTAGCTCACAGGCGGATCGTAGTGTTTAATTCTATTTGATAATGTTATATTTTGCTACCTTGTTTCGTAATGTCACGCAGTAGCCCACCTCCAGTGTCAACGTCACATTTGTGGTAACTGTCATCGGTACAATATAAAATGTTGTCGTGGCAATTAGCTTGCTAACAATCGTAGCTTGTGTATGCTAACGTTGACTGAAGTCTTTACAGCTAGCGTTAGTTTGTGTAGTAAGCTTTACAGCCTTCAGACTGGTGTTCTTCATGGAAGACAGCCGCCTAAATTGAGATTCTTGGTCCAGACCCACAGTTTACAGGACCTCCGGCAGCCGGCTGTCTCCTCCAAGGTGTTTGTCCAGAGGGACTACAGCTCAGGAACCATCTCCAGGTTCCTGACCAAGTTCCCCTCTGAGCTCGAGTCCAGGGTACGTGTAGTGTCTCCACGGTTGCTGTGATTGTTGACTGACTGTTAAAAGATTGTGTATGATATCTAAACTGTTGTTTCAGCTCGATAAGCAGGAGTTTGAGGAAACCATCCAGACCCTCAACAACTTGTATGCAGAGGCAGAGAAACTAGGGGGGAAGTCTTATTTGGAGGGTTTCTTGGCTTGTCTAACTGCCTACACAATATTCCTCTGTATGGAAACGCACTATGAAAAGGTAAAACTGTTTCAACGTTATGCTGTGTTTAGCTCATATTTTCATCTCTGGCGGGCTGAACAGATCTACCTAACAATGTGTGTTCTGCTGTCTGTGTGCAGGTGTTAAAGAAGATTTCTAGGTACATTAAGGACCAGAATGAGAAGATCTATGCTCCCAGGGGCTTGCTGCTGACTGACCCCATAGAGAGAGGCCTCAGAGTCGTATCCTTCTCCTGACATATAGCAGTAGAAAAGTATTGACGTTATACTGATGTCAAATTAGGCTAACCCGTAGGTTTTGACAATGTTTCTTGAGCCAAGCAATGTAGATTTAAATATTAAGAGAGGAGCCCTCTATTAATATTTAAATCTACGTGCTTCACCAGGTTATTCTTTGACATGTGCCTAATTGTAAACACTAATTCAAAAAGAAAGTAGTCAACGTGAGATGGTTTGGTAGTAAATTTAAACAAAGAATTTAAATTCTTGTGAAGAATAAGTAAATATTGGCTCCACTATAATAATCCACTACATTTGAAGAATTATTCAACCGAAATACTTCCTAGTATTCCCAACTCTTTTCCAATGAAAGCAGCCAGCAGCACTACCTCCTAAAGTTCAACATCACCTCCTAAAGTTCAACATCCCTTCAGGCCTCCCCCAAAATGATCATTATGAATGTAAACCTATTACAAAGAATGTAAACAAACATGGCTATTGGTAGTACACACAGCTGTCAAGCTAGTAGTAAGTAGGTAGACACGCAGGTATGGGGCTTATTACAGTCCTGTAACAGCCACAGATGATGGATTTCTTTTTCAGTGCATTTGATTTATTGATTTGTGTAAGGAAAATTTCAATAAATATAACAGAACATTACCAATCCGAGCTTTAACTGTACAACAAAATGTGCATCTAGAGTTGTGTATTTCTCTTAACTTACTATCCTCTAGGTTGAAATTACCATCTATGAAGACAGGAGTATTGGTTCTGGAAGATAAAGAACCTTGGGTATGGAGTCTTTCTGATGTATTTTGAATGAAAAACCAGGTCCACTGTCATTCTTTTTTTGTTGTTCAAAACATCAAATTAGTCATAACACTAGAATCGTCGTTGGATATTCTTTGTGACAGAATGTTCCTCTTTCTTTCGACCCCTCTGCAGGCGGAAGACCCTGACAAGATACTAATCATCTGTCTGGCAGCACATGTTCAGATGTCCGCTTCACCTGAATGGATGTATATCATTTTGATCTGATCCTTTTCTCTGTTATTTATAATTAATCTACTGTCTGCCTATCCATATATATGTTTGTCAAAGTGTTTTCATGTTTTATACATGCAGTGATGTATAAATCATGTCCCAGTTGATCATGACAGGTCTTTATGAACAGTGCCATTATGCTAAATGCCACTTTTTGACCATGGTAATTATAAGTGATTTCACTTGTGTATGTTTTTGCAAATAATATAAAGTCAATTTATGTATGTAGTCACCAAGAACTGTTAAGAGAGTTGTTGGTCTGTAAACCGTAATCCTGTTGTGGGCAGTTTTCCACAGTGTTGACAAGCTGGTTGTAGCCTTTTTTGAGGCAAATGTTTTCTTATCAGTGCACGAATGTGACTTTTTTTGGGGGGGAGATCATGACATCTCTTGAGAAATATGCACTTGGAAGTTCTGAGCTAGATTTTTATGACAGAAGATGGAGCATGTTTATACATCCATAACCATATAACAGCATGACCTGGTCGATTTTGAGATATTTCCATCTGTGTCATAGTACAACATCACTAAATCTCCCAAATCGTATTCCACTCCTGTTACATATTTCTCATAAGATCCACCATCTATAATGCGAATGTCATCCCCTTTTCCGTGATCCCCAAACACCACAGAAACCTTAAATACTCTCAACACCACAGATGATTGCTATTGTTGGTGTTTGATGCAGCTGGTTTACTTTTCTTACAAATATTGTTCTGTTTTATCTAAATAAATAGACTTTTTCTGCCCGAAAAATATATAACTCCTTGTGTTTAACTTTATTTAAAAAACAGAGTGCATAAGGCTTTGAAGAGAATAAGTAGTTTGTGTTGGCAATGATTTTATACTATGGAAGCCCATTTCTGTCACTGATGAATAAATAAATGTCCTGTAAGTTATTAATATGAGATACTATCTCATAATTATGACTTTAACGTCTGTCTCAATCTCAATTATGACTGATATTAAGTCATAATTTAATGCCATCTCATAATGACTTACTATCTCATAAGTCATCATTATGAGATGCTAAGTCATTATTTTTTAGATAGTATTGCATTATAATGACTTGCAGGATATTTATATTTTCATCACAGTGGCAGAAACGAGCTTCCATACTAAAAACAGTATTTGTTTGAATATTTATTACCACGTAAATAATAGTTGCAATTTTTGTAATGTTAAAAAGAAGAAGAAAAAAGATTTTCAGGCTTTTATTGTGAAAAAGTCAGACCGGATATTTAGCTGCTTCTGAAGAAACACCAAAAAACATCTACTTCCGGAAGATAAGTGACTGAAGATGCCGACGTGATCCGCTGCCGCCGCCTGTGACTTCACGTCCACGCAGTAACTCACACGTTCACGGTAAGGCAGTTCCGGTGAAGATCATTCGGCTCGTGATGAAGATGATGAAGATGTGTACGGCTCACGTGCGGGACATCAGTTAACACGTGCGCTTGTCCACAGGAGGACCCGTCCTCTCGCTCTTCAGCCACCCTGGCGTTTCCGTGTTTCGACGGCGTTTACCTCCCGAAGCAGGAGAGCGTGTTCCTGCATCATGTCAAGGAGGAGCTGGAAGTTTACCTGCAGCAGAGCAGCCGCCACAGGTGACGTCACCGTGCACCTGGTGTTACGTCACTGAGCGGAAACGCAACATGGTTTTAAACTCCGGTATAGTTTTACTGGTCCGAAAGAAACGTGCGTTATACTTGAGAAACCCGATCTTATAGCAGGGTTCTTATGGTCATGGCATTTTAAAATGGTTATTTCCAGGCCTGGAAAAGTCCTTGAAAAAAATAAAATCCCCAAAAGTTTTGGAAAAGTCATGTAAATGTGTTATATTCATGTGTTCATGACGTTCATTTACGCTGAGTTTGAAATAATTAGTATGCTTTTAAAAGAAAGAAAATATAAGCAGGCATACATACAGGCATCTATATAAATGTTTATTCTTTTAATCAAACTATTGTTTACATATATAATACTACATTTACTCACTTGTTCATGTTTACACCCAGATTTCACTAAATGTTTGGTCATGGACATTTGGTTTAAAGTCATGGAAAAGTCATGGAAATCCATTGGTTATAAACACCCTGTTATAAACACCTGGGAATTTATTTAAACTTTTGAACTCGCAACTGGCACAACAAACATTAGGGATAATGCATATTGTGTTCAGTACTCGTGTCATTTATTACAAAGTAGGCCAGGTCCTCAACAGCAACAAGAAGAGAACTACATGTACTCTTCTTATTAATAAAAGACTCTGTAAGCGACCGCAGTAACTATTCAAAAGACCAGACCCTCGGACTATTCAACCCGTTACAGCCCACAAGGATAATAAAGGATAACCATAAGGATAACCATAAGGATGCTAAACTGAGAGACTACTTTTTAATACCTAACACTGCATATATATATATATATACATATATATATATATATACATATATATATATATATATATATATATATATATATATAAATAAACTAATGAAGTTTCTTTTACACTTGTCAAAAGAGAAAGTGTTTCTCCGTTGACGTTCCCCGTGTCCCCGTCAGTGTTCTCCTGTTCCCGCCGCTACCGAGCCGCCTGCGGTTCCTGATCCACAGCACCGCGGAGGACCTGCCGGAGATCACCACCTTCTCCGTCGGGGACAGCTGGAGCCGCAGGGTGGTGGTCTGCCACGCCGAGCTAAGGTAAAAAATAAAACCCCAAAAGTGTTGTGAAAGTCATGTAAATGTGTTATATTCATGTGTTCATGTCGTTCATTTACTCTGAGTTTGAAATAATTAATATGCTTTTAAGAGAAAGACGCTCAAAATATAAGCAGGCATACATACAGGCATCTATATAAATGTTTATTCTTTTAATCAAACTATTGTCTCATTCATTTGTGTCATTTAAGGTTTACTGTATGCTTTGTGTTCTCATTGTTAGTTTAAATACTACATTTACTCACTTTTTCATGTTTACACCCAGATTTCACTAAATGTTTGCTCATGGAAATGTGGTTTAAAGTCATGGAAAAGTCATGAAATCCACTGGTCAGGAAGCGTATGAACCCTGCATGTGCAGTTTGCCAGTGACGTATACAACAATTTAAAAAAGGTCGGTCTTGTTTTTTATTGCACACTGCTGCTGTTTTTGTCTTTTATTATAGTTTTAAATTGCTTTTAAAGTTGAGATGACGCTTGTGTGTCTTCCTGTAGGGCTGTGGAAGAGGAAGCCGGTGACTGGGAGGGCAACAGCAGCTTCTGTGAACATCCCCCGAGAAACAGGGAGGAGACGGGCGGCGGCGCCAAGCCGAGGTCTTCTTTCCCGTCGCGAGGCAGAGGACCGAAGAGGCCGGACAAACCTCTCTACATGCCGCGGGCGGCTCGGCAGAGACTCTCCGTCCAGAACTCTCCAGAACCGCCAGGAGACCACGGGTCGCCCGGCCCGGCCTCCAGCGGCTGCGGCTGCATCGGCGGCTCGTGCGACTCTTGTTTCTGTCCCGAAACGACAGAGGAAACGGCCCCCGCGACCCCAGAGGAGCGTCTCCCGGACCACGTCGCTGACGGCTCAGCACTTTGTCCTCCGGAGGAGAAACAACCGCTGCTGCTGACGCCGAATGAAGCCGAGCCGCTCGGCTGGCAGCAGACGGTGTCCTGCTTCAAGGACATGACGCTGGAGGAAGATGAGAAGGGCAAAGAAGACGTGTGCACGGACACAGACGATGTAGCTGAAGAGGTGAGCCTGCTTCTTTAGTTTCTTACTCCATTTATACATCTTGCAGGGTTCTTACGCTCATGGAAAACACGGAAGAGTCATGGAATTTTAAATGGTTATTTCCAGGCCTGGAAAAGTCCTTGAAAAAAATAAAATCCCAAAAATTTAGTAAAAGTCATGTAAATGTGTTCTATTCATGTGTTCATGACGTTCATTTACGCTGAGTTTGAAATAATTAGTATGCTTTTAAAAGAAAGACTCAAAATATAAGCAGGCATACATACAGGCATCTATATAAATGTTTATTCTTTTAATCAAACTATTCATTTGTGTCATTTAAGGTTTACTGTATGCTTTGTATTCTCATTGTTAGTTTAAATACTACATTTACTCACTTTTTACTGTTTACACCCAGATTTCACTAAATGTTTGCTCATGGAAAATTCATGAAACCCATTGGTCAAGATGTGTATGAACCCTGATCTTACTTATATACATTTATTATTATTATTATTATTATTATTATTATTATTATTAGCATCATGTCATTGCTCTTGAGGCCACATTTAAGTAAATTGTAACGCTTCTCCTGTGTTTGTCCTCTCAGATCAAGGCACATCTGAAGGAGCCGGTGAACATTTCCATTCAGCACGTTCACAACGACTACTCCGTTTATGAGAGCGTGCGCATCAGCCTGGATCAGTTTTGCCACGTGATCGAGATCTATGACTTCCCTTCTTGTTTCAAAACCGAAGACCTCGTGGACGCTTTCGCAGACTACAGGTGAGAGCTTGAAGTCTCTCTACAGATCTGTCGGCTTTTCTTTTCTAGTTCAGGAGGCCTCTGGGTTTAAGTTTATTCAACCGTGGTTTTAGATGAATAAATAAAACTCTACTGCAAAAGTTTAACGTTGGATACTTTGACAACATCCTGTATGTCCAATGTAAGCTAACGTTAGATCTCAGAACTATTCCAGCGACCAAACTCCTTACGCGCTTTCCTGTCTGTCTCAGTGATGGTGGAATGAAGATCGAGTGGGTTGACGACACGCACGCCCTGGGGGTTTTCTCCACTGAGACGGCAGGTACGAGTCCTCACTGCACCATGGAGTCATTTTGAATAACATCGTACTAACGCATAACAATGCCATGTGCAGCAATCCAGGCGCTCTCCATTTGCCATCCGTTGCTGAAGGCAAGAACATTGAATGAAGGGAGTAAAAAAGCCAAAGGAAAGGCCAACAGACGAGCAGGTAGGTGATCTAGTGCAGTGTTTTTCAACTTTTTATCAGGGTCCTTACGCTCATGGAAAACCTGGAACAGTCATGGCATTTTAAAATGGTTATTTCCAGGCCTGGAAAAGTCCTTAAAAAAATTAAACCCCAAAAGTTTAGTAAAAGTCATGTAAATGTGTTATATTCATGTGTTCATGACGTTCATTTACGCTGAGTTTGAAATAATGAATATGCTTTTAAAAGAAAGACTCAACATATAAGCAGGCATACATACAGGCATCTATATAAATGTTCATTCTTTTAATCAAACTATTGTCTCATTCATTTGTGTCATTTAAGGTTTACTGTATGCTTTGTATTCTCATTGTTAGTTTAAATACTACATTTACTCACTTTTTCATGTTTACACCCAGATTTCACTAAATGTTTGGTCATGGACATTTGGTTTAAAGTCATGGAAAAGTCATGAAATCCATTGGTCAGAATGTGTATGAACCCTGTTTTTTGAGCCACGGCTCATTTTCTACAATTAAAAAAAATCCTGCGGCACGCCAACAACCCAAAGAGTTACAACATGTCACATTGTAGCATAATACAGCACATATGGTAGGTCATTATTGCGCTACCTACTGGCATGGAAGAGTATTTCATTACTAGACCAGACACTACATTTCAGGCTCAGACGCTCAACAATGGAGAATTATTTGCGGCAACTAAATCACATTTTTTGGGACGGATTAAGTGAAATTGTACATTTTCCCACGGCACACCTGATGATCTCTCACGGCACACTGGTTGAAATCACTGATCTAATGAAGCACATAGCAGCTTAGAGTCATTATGTTTTGAAGCTGTCATATCCTGGAGCCCTTCTGTGGTGTGTGTGTGTGTGTGTGGTATAAGTAGTTTATTTTTTTAGCACTGGATGATGTGGATCAGATGGTTGTTTTCTGTGCCGTCCTCCAGAGTTCCTCCAGCCAGTAAAGGAGCGTCCTCGGACCGATTCGGCTGTTGCCAGGCGGATGGTGACCAGAGCCCTGGGGATGCAGGGACGAGGCCGACGAGGCCAGCGGTACTGAAGGGGACCGAAGCACCGCTGGCTTATTCAGGTGAGCAGACTCACACACAGAGAAAGCTCGAAGCATTTGAAGACCACACGGGGAGAATTGTGGAGTTAAACGGATGTTTTCTTTGTCCAACTATAGTGATTTTCTAGTGAGCCGAACTAAACTTGGGAACGCCTCATGTAAAACCGTCAGCTGTGGAATAGTCAACACTTGAACGTCACGTTCTGCAACGCGTCTCTTACCTTTAATCCGAGGTTCCTGTTTGGGAACATTTCTATACACTGAGACATTATAAAAACAGTATTGCATCATCTACAATCTGGATCTGCATTCACCAATATTTATTAAAAAAAAATGTAACTGCTTTTCCACATTCACCCCTGCATACGAAATATAACCAGTCAGGCAGCAAGCAGCAAAAAGTAGGATCCTTGAATTGGCTACATACAAAAATAAATCCCAAAACAATGATGAGGCATTTTCACACATTTGTGGCGTCTTCCGTCCGTCCACAATGTTCTCGTATCCCTGACTGTACGAATGGAACAAAACTCAGACATTGAGGAATCAGCTGACGGGATGCACAGACCATGAAGATGAAAATATGTCGACTGAAACAAACCAAGACAAAATAAATAAAACATTTTCCAAAGCGAGCTCAAGTATGTGGAACACACAAAAAAGAAAGAAGCATATTCACGCTTAATTCTTACAAGTTTTGACTGAACATTTTTTTACAGATTGTCAGAAACGATGCAAGCGACTGTTACAGAGGAATTTACTGCGTTCAGCACCGAAGAAGCGGGACAGAAATGTCAAAATAAATCTAACTTTAGGGAGCCTAAATTACAGTTTGGGTTACAAGTCATCCTCCTCTTGTAGAAAGTTAAATACAGTCTTTATAAAAACAGGAATTAGTTGTCTTGCCAGTTGTATAATTATAATCATGGACTGTATTTGTTCTCAGTTTTCCACTACTGTGGAAGTAAATGTGATTTAAAAAAAATATATATATAAAAATTTGTATTCAACTGTTAGAGAGAAAACAGTGCAATATTCAGCTGTAGCACCAGGTTTAACAATAGAGTATTTTCAACCACACAATATACAGGTGAAGGTGTAATCTAATGGATTTTGGTTTGAGGCTTTTCCCAAACTCTTTGGCTTCGAAAACAACTGTTGGCACAGTTCAATTTAATAAATATTGTGGCTGCAGCCCTCCCTGACATCTCTCCCATTAATAAGCACCGGGTCAAAACCTACATTTCACTGAAAGCAAAGGCACTGCGACACTAAAAGATAAGAACATGTGTGTACATGTGAATGTGGTTAATTGAGTAAAGCAAGCAGTTCATTTTCTCATTGAATCAATGTCCGTTGTACCAGCTGAGCCCAGAGATCAACGATCCAGCACGGCGAGGAAGCAAAACGGCACAGCTCCCTCTAGTGGTTGTCAAATATCAATACATGGGTCCCTAATGTCCGTCCACCTTGGTCTACCTGTGGGAAAGCTGGTTGGTCAGCAGTCCAGGGAACGCTTCCTCTGTGGGTGAACTCAGCGAGCCACCTGTGAGGCAGAAAGGGAACGGGTGAGGAGACGAGAACATTTACCTGCATGCTCCAGTAATGTCACAAAGAAGAACATTTCATTTTCAATTTATTAACGGTGGAAGTGGAGCGTTCTCGTAATCCGGAAAGTCTACAGGGTTCTTACGGTCATGGAGAACCTGGAAAAGTCATGGAGTTTTAAAATGGTGATTTCCAGGCCTGGAAAAGTCCTTGAAAAAAAAAAATATATATATATCCCAAAAGTGTTGTAAAAGTCATGTAAATGTGTTATATTCATGTGTTCATGTCGTTCATTTATGCTGAGTTTGAAATAATTAATATGCTTTTAAAAGAAAGACGCTCAAAATATAAGCAGGCATACACACAGGCATCTATATAAATGTTTATTCTTTTAATCAAACTATTGTCTCATTCATTTGAGTCATTTAAGGTTTACTGTATGCTTTGTATTCTCATTGTTAGTTTAAATACTACATTTACTCACTTTTTCATGTTTACACCCAGATTTCACTAAATGTTTGCTCATGGACATTTGGTTTAAAGTCATGGAAAAGTCATGAAA
Source organism: Myoxocephalus aenaeus (assembly GCA_038501785.1). NCBI lineage: Eukaryota > Metazoa > Chordata > Actinopteri > Perciformes > Cottidae > Myoxocephalus > Myoxocephalus aenaeus. Next base: position 2,072,364 of record JBAMJR010000102.1, read on the forward strand.
CCATTGGTCAAGATGTTTATGAACCCTGGCTTATGGAAAATGTATATTTTGAAGTATTTCAAAATGCCATCAAACAATGTGTTCTGTTTTCTACAGAAAGGTCCAGCAGAGGTCTGCCTCCCTTCATTGGCCCTCTGGAGACTCCACAGGGGCCACAAGCAGCCATCTGGTGAAGAAGAGCACGACTACCGTCCACCCTGTCGGCCGGCTGCACTGATCGGTCCAGCAGGTGTGCAAGAGGAGGAAGAAGCTGAACCACAAGCAGCCTCACCGCTGATGGTCTCAAGCTGGACCGGGACCCTCTGACATTACTGATGTGGCTCCAGTTGTTCACTGTTGAGTCTGAGTCTGATGCAAACAGGGACTCGTATGGAAAAGGCACCGGAGAAAGCTGGAGATAGACTTTGCTTGTTTTGCTTTTAATGCATGAAGTCTTCAAACTAAAGTGTTTCAGGTGTCTTTAGTTGTTTCCTCTCTGCACGAGCGATGCAGGATTGGTGGCATAATTCTATGTGTAGAACCATTCTTTTCAAACTTAATGTTAAATTCCTTCACATTAACTCTCAGGATTTGGTTAAAGCTGTACTTTAGACATATTTTGTAATGCAGATCTATCGTTTTCAAAAGCCAGCACAGACTCAGTGAATGTTTTCCAACGTTTTTGTTCATTTTGAAAACGTTGAAGTTGTTGTCAACGAGTTACAAGACGTTCTGTTTTTCATGTGTATTATTTTCCTCCTTTTAGGATTGTTGCCTCAGTGTTCATGTTGTTTCTCCCTCACCCTTTGCACCGTTACTGTACTCAGTAAGAGACGTTGAGTGTTTATTTTGTGTTAACTGAACCGATCTTTGGTGCCTGAAGCGGAGTGACGGGACGTGTTCTGTGCATTACTTGCGTCCACTAACTGTAGAATTGAACTGCATCCCTCGAGTCATTTCAGGAAAAAGAAGACTTAATTAAAGTATCTATTTAATATTTTGCTTCAAACCCTGCAACTGAACGCCATTGTAGTGAATAAAAGGTTTAACTTCTCTCACCTATTTGACAGTTGTACGTCCATATCCGCTGTCCGTCGTACCGGGAGCGGCACTTCATAATGTTGTTGGTGTAATCTGATTCTGCAACCTCGTAGTTTGGGTTTATCACAACCTGGGAGACAAAAAAAACAAGTCTGAAACCAACAATCTCTCTCATTTACACACACAGTCTTTTAAGTGCTACTCGGGAGAGAATTATACAGATTTAGTGAGTTTTATTGCTGCAACTGATTTAGAAAGATGATCTGTGAGTGGCAGATGTCAGAGTGTGTGTCTCTCAGTCTAGAAATTGGACATGTTCTGTGTCCTTCAGCGACCTCTGTGACCTCTGAGTAAACTGTGGCTGAACGCCAGCAGACGGAGAGACGTGGAAGGTCCCGGTCTCTGTTCGATCCACACAACTATGCCGGCTGGAGACGAGACGGTCTCTCCACAAGCAGATGTGCCGTTATCTTCTACGTCTAGACAGTCTGTGTTTGAGCGTTTCACCTGGAAGATGTAGTCGCCGGGCTTCAGGTCTGTGACGTCGATCCACTGACAGTCGATGTCGTGCCGGTAGGTATCCGAGCAGCCCACCGTGATGCCCTGGGACCCGAAGTTCGCACATTCGTACTTCTTCTGGATACCTGTCGGCGTTCACAACAGTTTTAGTTCTACAATATTTTCTTCTTATGAAAAACACGTCATGTGAAAGCAGAACTCAGCAGGTGATCACGATGAAGAGGAAGGAGCACTGACCCTCGTCACAGTGAGTGTCCTCCAGACAGAAGCTGGCTTTGTGTCCCTCTGCAACTTTAGTGCCGTTTAGACTCAGCAGGTCATAGTGGGTGAACACCTCCATACTGTGGTAATGTCTGGAACGGACGAGACAGAACAATGTTGAAACAACATCCTATATATGTGTGTATATGTATGTATATATATATATATATATATATGCCTATATTCACTCCCACACGCGCTCTGATCCAAACCACATTCACAGAAGGCCTCATGGGGGAAAGCCAGATCGCTATTGGGAAATGGGGATTTTCATGGTAGTTAACATTGGTAATTAATTATTAAAGATTCATTCCATATGATTTCATTCAGTTTCAGAAATGCAGTATTCACTGAACATCTTGGTGGGTCATGTGACAGGTCATGTGATGTTATGTTCCCATAACAACCTTTCCAAGATGTCTGATCCAGGTTGTGAGAGATCTGAAGGAAATGCTAAATTAAAAAAGCTAGTTTTTCGTTTGTTAAAGGTAAGATTTGCCCGTTTTAAGAATCATAATGCTTAATTAACGTGTCCTTTAATGTATTGAACCTGTGAAAACATTTCTTGAAGAAACTGATATGAAACAAATCAGATAACAATCGTTGTGACATGCGTCACATCGGGAATTTAACCTAAAATCAATACGGTGTGACATACAGTATATGCACAATACGAAAAATAATTATGATCTGATCAGTAATTTGGTGATTCAATGATATTTAGCTAACATATTTTATATTGTTCAATCCAAAGCATATTAAAACAAATGTAAACCAAAAAATCATGTTATAATTATGAAATTATTATTAATACCTTTTTTTTTTTTACCAACATTAACATTTAAAAAATTGGACACTTCTGAAAACAATGTCATGAATGTATTCTATGTGGTCTATTTAGTCTGTATTAGGTCCCCCATCATGTTCCTTGAAGGAGAAATGGGTTCTTATGGGTTAACCTCACATCACTGAGTCATGGCTGGAGAGGAGCAGCTCAGGTGTCATGGATCTCTCACCTGTGACACTCGTGCCAAACCCAGGAGTGGTGCGCCGCCCGCGGCCGGAAGTCTGACTGGCCGTTGTTGTGGATCTGGGAGGAGAAGCGGAGGAGGCGTCGGTAGGAGCTGGAGTCGGCCGTGTCGGCGCTCTTGGAGAGGCAGTGCTCCTCGTGGGCGCACTGCAGCGCGTACATGGGTCTGTCCTCCAGGTAGGTGGTCTGCTCCACGGCCGCGGCACTCAGGACCAGGTCAGGGGCCACTGGGAGGGAGAGGCAGCGCGTTAGCTATATAGCATCTTTGAGCACATTTTAAGATCAGTATTCCTTCCTACTAGTTTTAGAAGCTTCATACAACAGCACAATACAGTATTTCATTTAATTTCAAAGCATAGTTTTGTTTCTTAACAGCAGATATTACTAATACCATCCATAATCAGGGTTCACCAATGGTTATCCATGACTTTAAACCAAATGTCCATGACCAAACATTTAGTGAAATCTGGGTGTAAACATGAAAAAGTGAGTAAATGTAGTATTTAAACTAACAATGAGAATACAAAGCATACAGTAAACCTTAAATGACTCAAATGAATGAGACAATAGTTTGATTAAAAGAATAAACATTTATATAGATGCCTGTATGTATGCCTGCTTATATTTTGAGTCTTTCTTTTAAAAGCATATTCATTATTTCAAACTCAGCGTAAATGAACGTCATGAACACATGAATATAACACATTTACATGACTTTTACTAAACTTTTTCAAGGACTTTTCCATGCCTGGAAATAACCATTTTAAAACTCCATGACTTTTCCAGGTTTTCCATGACCGTAAGAACCATGCAAAGACCTAAGTCATGACAGTGACAGAACCACCAGAACCCAGAAACCGAAGCTGCTCAACATCATTTGATCATCATGTGCTTTTCCTTAATTCTGAACGTAAACAGTTTCTCACTCTGAGTGCAGGAAACCCCCGCAGCGAAGCGCCCGCCTCCTTTGGGACAGTCGACGTGCGTCCCGTGATGGAGACACTGATCCAGAGTCAGCTCGGTTCCTGAACACCTCACTCCGCTCATCAGGACTCTGTCAGCGGAGGCATCTCCCTCCCAGTACCACGTTTCCTGAGGAAAGAGAAGCACCCAAAATGACTCCATCACGCTTAGTTTGTTGTGACAGACCTGGAACACATCTTCATGTGACCGAGGACCTCGTCGTAGTTTGTGCTTCTCATGTAATGCCATACATGAAAGAGGTTCTCTGTCTTTGTGCTAAGCTAGGCTAACGTTTCCAAAATGTCAAACTATTCATTTAAATCTGACTCAATCCCTTTGTTACACCGGTTCATCTATCTAAACCGATGAGGATCCTGATGTGTGGGAATGTTTCACGCAGAAACTGAATGTTCCTCCTGTATTTAAGTAGCAGACATGATCTCAGTGGTCCTGAAGGGAAAACCTAATCAAAGGTTGCATCACACGCATCCCCACCACACACAGCAGGGGGTGCTCTGCTGTCCTCACGGTCCCGACTCATTAGGACGCCACAGACCACAAGGAAACCACCTGCGAGAGAAACTGCTCATACTTTCCGTCATCTGCGAAGAAAGTGGAGGATTCATGAGAAAGATATTGAGCTGAGGGATGTGATGCGGGAGCGTTTGCTGGTGGGCCGAGGAGAGACAGCAGTTTAGTCATTTGTTCCATCTGCTGGAGGGTGTGCGTGCAGAAGTATTACATTCAGACAGGAACGACTCTCTGGAGACTCTGCTTTCTGCATTTATTCATTCTGAACCTGCAATGTGAGACCTCATACGTCACGGCAACTTACCGTGTGCGATAAAGAGACTTGTTATTATGATAACTTGACTTGTATTTAGTTTTTTTACGAAGCGAAATAGCTAATTGTAATCCAAGTCGACCCTTTATTTCACACTGGAAAAGCAGTGTTGAGCTGTACTGTACGCAAACGGGTAATGACACGTTTATGTGTTGTTATCGTACACAATGCTCCAAAACACACTTTAGTGAGATAATCAGTCCAACTTCCACTCCCCCGCTGTCATCAACACATGTCCCGGTGATTCACACATACTTTCCAGGCCTATATCATCTGAAACCACAAATACAACCCTGGTTTCCACATATAAATAGATAAAGAGCACAAGGGGGTTTACCTTAACCAGCCTCTCTCCTTATGACATAAAGAAAGCACCGGGGTGTCCTTAAATAAAGACGTGAACAGTCGGGCTCTAGCGGTGGAAAGCTGCTCTCAACTTCAGGCAGCAAAGGAAGGTTTCCTCATCCATCCTGCTGAAGAGTTTAAAGCTCATCTGTCTCAGGTTTGTCTCTCCGGGTCACGTCCTGCTCTGACGACGTGTTTTTGAAGTTTCTAGGTTACAACAGTTACGACCGTAGTTTGCCCTCCGGGATCAATAAAGTTCAAGATTGTTAAAGTGAGAATTAATGGCACACACACACACACACACACACACACACACACACACACGCGCACACACACACACACACACACACACACACACACACACACACACACACACACACACACACACACACACACACACACACACACACACACACACACACACACACACACAGGTAGTGCTGCAGGAGTGGTTTCATCTCGTGCATATTATATGTGACTGTGATTTTCATAGCATATTATAACATTATATTATCTAAGATATTAAAGACACTTAATGATTAACAATGGTACTATACTGTGAGGAAAAGCACAGCTGCAACAGTAGAGGTGCAGACAGACTCCACTCTTTAGTCTGGAAACGAAGTGTGTGTGTATATTTCTTTCCGTTTTACAAATTGAACCTGGTGGTTAAGGTAAATCTATTTCATGGTGTTCCATTTTCTAAGTCTGATCTAAATAGTTTTCTCTTCTGTTTTTATGACTTACAAATGGGTGAATTTATTTGTATTTTACCTGGAATCCCTTAAATTAGTTTTTTTTTAAAACAGGTGAAAGAAAATAAGTTTGTGTTGAAATACCCATTTTGTCCACAAGGGACTAAAGCGCCCCACAACCCAACTATCTAAATATCTAAAAGCATTCATGTTTCCCTGCAGGTGAGTTGAATTTGTCCATGCACTCCAAACACAAGGTACATATATATTGCGTGTTAGCAAGTTATGAATATCTTTTAGTAGATAGAGTGTCATTTCCACCGTACCTGGAAAGCGTGGTTGGCAAAGCCCAAGCCGAGCTGCCTGCACACCACCATGGCCTCCATGGTGCCCCAGCTGTCGCTGCACACGGCGCCCCACAGCATGGAGCCATTCCTCTCGGCCAGAACCTCCACGCGGCCCTCGAACGCATTGCGGCCGCCGTGTAACCGCAGCTGAGGACCAAGACAGACAGCTGTGTCCTCCAGTTCTGAACTAATGTGAATTTATTTGACACAATAGAGACACAGCGCGGTCCTCACTCTTTTGTTGAAGCCCATGGCGGGAACGTTGCACCGGAGCGCCGCGTCTTCCTCGTGGCTGCAGCCCAGAGCGTCCCGGTTGAAGTGGCACTCGGTCAGCGACTTCTCGAACCCGGAGCACTCCACCTCGTTCATGTGGACCGGCCCGATCCCTGCGGTAAAGACACACACAAGTCATGTGTGAATGTCATCCTGTGCAACTTGTGACTAAACTCAAGGTCACAAGGTCTGTGCATTACAGAAAAGAACATCCATTTCCATCCATTCTTTACACATTTCATATACACTGCAGATACTTTGCATTTTTGCACTTTCTTTATTGTTCCATTTCCTAAATTATTGCGCTTTACTGTTTTGTTTTGTTGTATATATTGAGTATTTCTCATTTCTGATATTTTTTGTGATATTTTGTAATATTTGTATTGTATTTTTTTGTGTCTGATGTAAGTTGCTTGCTACTGAAACAAACAAATTTCCCCTAGGGGATTAAATAAAGTATCTGTCTGTCTGTCTGTCATTACTAAACAGCTGCTCTTTGGGTGACATCATATTTTTGGGAAACACAAGCCTGAGTAGAGCAGCATTAGCGTCGCTGCAGCATTAGCGTCGCTGCACGTGTGTTTTCTTAGAACAACAATATCTTGAAGTCCATCTCAAGACAGATGGTAGGACTTCCTGTTCCCGAGAACTCACAGGAAACAAACAGTCAGCCGTGTCTAATGAAAATGAGAAACTTGAGACATGTGAAAAAGAAAAAGTTTCTCTCTGCAGCGTAAAAAAAAAGAAATCTTAGTGAGAGTTTCCATCATAACATGTGTGAGCGCTCCCTCCATGCTGGTTGTCTTCCCATGTGACTTAGCAGGAATGTCTCTAGTGATGGAGAGCAGCCAGAGACGCAGACGGACGGCCAGGAAAACAAATTCACAACAGGACAAAGCAGCGCTGCTGTGATCAGTTTTCACGTCTGGCTGGTGATTAAAATAGATTCAATACATGACGTGTTTCTCTAACTTATCAAATGCGACACACAAAGAAACACAAATGAGTTTGTATCCTTTTTATCAGCTGAACATTTGTGAAAAGTATTTAAAAAATCATACTCATAGAAATACATTGATTGTATGAGAACGAAGCCTAAAAAAAGAAGAAGTAGCATTTCAGTTTTATTCTCCACTTCAGTGACTTCTGAAAACAAACACAATCATCTATTTCAGACCTATGGTTTGAGGGCGGCAGCGTTTTTGGATCCGGCGGTCAGCTCTTAAAGAAATCCACCCCTTGAATATCCTCGTGCATTCTCCAGCACAGAATTCCTCCTCTGAAAGCCATAAAGGCTGTTTTTCCTCGCTGGAACATTTTGTGCGCTCTTGTGTTTTTGTGTGAGAATAAAGCAGCGAGAGGACGACTAATCCAGTGCACATGTGATTCTTATAAGGCGGGGATATTACATTTCACAGATTCAGGTTCTGGGTAGATATAAGCATCGCTGAGGCTACTACATACATTCCTGAATGCATTCATATGGTGACTGAAGGTCTGGGCTGAAGTGAGACAAACCGCTGGTGGTGCAGAGGCCAAAGATAAGGTGCCGACGGGTCTCTGGTTCCAGCCCACGTTTCATTTTCACAGCTGGGATTCTGGTCGGACTTTTTGTGAAATTGTGAAAATGTCATCAAATTTAAAAGCCTGTGAGAAAAGTCTACCTGTATGAGTGGAATCGACACTATAATAATTACATTATTTCTTCTAAACCCCTTACATAACTGGATATTTGAGGCAATGTTTTAAAAAAAATGCTCACAATATATCAGCTGATATATTTTTATTAAAAAATAAAATACAATATCAAAATAAAATACTTATTTTTAATTTATGAAGGGGTGTATTTCTCTCATTATAATACAAATATAAGTTGATATATAAATGTACATATTTATTACCTTCTAAATTAATTAATCAGATTTCCCCCTCCTAAAATATATTATTTTAATAATTTTACTGAGAGTTTTTATTTTATTTTAGTATTTCATTCTGACACACATTCTTCATATAAACGTACCACCATTAACACAAGTACTGGTAACACTTTATAACAAGTACACACTATTTAGCATTAGTAAAGCATGAATAAACACTGAATTCATCATTTATAAAGCATTATTCCAACATGATAAGAGATAAGATAAGATAATCCTTTATTATGAACACTCATTAGTGTTAGTAGGCTGCCATGGCCCTGCTGATGCCCCACCCCAAGCTTATTAATCAAGAATGAACAATGGGACAATGCTTTATAAATGATGAATTCAGTGTTTATTCATGCTTTACTAATGCTACACAGTGTGTACTTGTTATAAAGTGCTACCAGAGTACTAAATGTTATCGTACGATGACAATAATAATGCTCATAGTGTGCAGATGGTACCTTGTCCCAGTCGGGCGCCGCTCAGCGCCTCCTTGGCGCTGCCGAAGCCGAGCTCTCGACACACCACGGTGGCGGCTCTGATGTTCCAGTTGTCGTCGCACACGGTTCCCCACTCCCCGTTCTTCAGCACCTCCACTCGGCCCTCGCCGATCATAGCTCCGCCTCTCAGACGCACCAAGGGTTGCTGCGGAAACAGTGCACCGAAAACTAAAATGAATGAAAAGGCTGACGATGACGTCTTGCACATTATTATGGCCACACAAAAAATAACAACAACAACAGACATGTGGATCTGAATGAATTGGATTTATTCACGTCAGTAAGTCAACTTTTTTTATTTGGACATAATTGCAACGTGCAGCAAGTTGGGCAACGGTCTTTAACAATATGATTGGCGTCATATTTATATACTTTCAGAATGCAGTTATGGCCATAACTGCATTCTGAAAGTATATACATAATGATCTTGTCTATGTTGGATTACGATTTACATTAGCACTATAACACCACAAGCATGATTTTCTTTAACAAAAGATGATGAATTAAGTGAAGAGTCTAAATCAGATGTTATTCCAGATATGTCACAATCATCTGCAGAGTGTGAAACCAGTATATTACTACTGTGAAACCATATGGACCATAAACTGACTTCCTGGAGTTTCATGAAGTCTGATATCTTTTAGTTTATAGATGTTCTCCCGTAGAGGAAGACTCAGGCCTGCAGATGGGATCACTCTCAGTGGAATACATAACGTTCTTATTGGAAACCCTTTTGTTCCTCACATCTGATTCTGATCAGTGGTCAAATCCTCCAAATCCGATGCAATTATTGACCTTAACTGTCCTCCTTTGGGTTACATGCAGCCTGCATTCACACAGTAATGCATCTATAAACCATTTATAAAGTATTATAAACAACTGTCCTTTCACAAATGCCCCCAAGACCAATTCATCAATCATTAGCATTTACCTCCTTTTTAGTATTTACATTTTTACCTCAAGTTTAAGTTATTGTAATTCTGTGTGGAAGGAGGACCTAGCAAAGTAAGATTTTCATTTTAAGGAGTAACTGTCTGTTAACTGTGCATATGACAATAAAAATATCTTGAATATTGAATACATTAAATGCCTATTTAAAAGGACCAATAACCCTAACGTGGCCTTGCATGGAATTTTAAAATGGTTATTTCCAGGCCTGGAAAAGTCCTTGAAAAAAAAAAATTCCCAAAAGTGTTGTAAAAGTCATGTAAATGTGTTATATTCATGTGTTCATGACGTTCATTTACGCTGAGTTTGAAATAATGAATATGCTTTTAAAAGAAAGACGCTCAAAATATAAGCAGGCATACATACAGGCATCTATATAAATGTTTATTCTTTTAATCAAACTATTGTCTCATTCATTTGAGTCATTTAAGGTTTACTGTATGCTTTGTATTCTCATTGTTAGTTTAAATACTACATTTACTCACTTTTTCATGTTTACACAAAGATTTCACTAAATGTTTGGTCATGGAGTCATGAAATCCATTGGTCACAATGTGTTTGAATCCTGATACAGAAACCAACGAGAGCTGAGTTTCTATGCACCCTCTGATCCGCTGTGCACAATGTGACCTTACCTCAACCCGGTAGGCCTTCCTGTAGCCGGCGCTGACGCTGGGAGCGAAGGCCCGGCCCGGCACGCAGCTGATCACGACGGGCATGCCCTCCTCGCAGGTGCTGTTCCCCTTCAGCTGGACCTCCCGGCCCATCTGGCAGTCGGACAGGTCGGCCTCGTTGCCCGTGCAGTTGGCAGAGAAACCCCAGTAGTTCTTCTTACGGCGCTTAGCCAGCAATCTGAGACGGAGCGATGCAACAAAGCAAACTGTTACACAAATATACGGTGTGCCTGTAATGTTCATTTGTTTTACATTTCTGCCAACCATATTAGAAACGTGTCGTAATTCTTTATGATTTTTCAGTTCACGCCAAAACCTGCAGTGTGGAACGTGATTCTTTTTATTTTATTTTATGTTATGTCATCTGAGCATAGCAAAGCTGTTGCGTGGGTTCTTTAGTAAAAGTGGTTTGCTTGGTATGTTCCAGTAAAGCTGAGAGCTTCTGACATAAACACTTATAATAACTAAATAATCTAGCGATGAGCCACATTCAAGGTTCAGATGTCAGAGATGTCCCCGAGCCTTCAAGTGTTAGAAACAGTAGAATTTCAGGCGTGAAAATCATCTTCTAAAGTCCTACGTTTCTTTCGGGACCATCTGCAGCACATTACATATGTGACCATTCTTTCTCACATTTCACAAAAATATTAAAGAGCTGTTTTACGGGGAGTATGAATTTGACTTTTATACTATATTTGACTTTATACTCCGGAGGAGTTAAGGCTTGCAGAATCAATAACTTCTTTAAAAACCCATTTTTATAGAATTGCTTTTAAGTGTCCTTTTAAGCGTCCTTTTATGTCCTTTTATGATCTATTATGCAGTTATTTTGTTCCCCTGTTTTTGTTTGTATATTTTTTTTGGGGTTATTTGTTTGGTCACAACCTCCACACTAGGATGGAAGTCATCAACGACGGGTCATGGAGGAGCTCAGTGGTCCGGTCTCGGGAGAAGCAGACCATGTAATGAAACCTTTTGGCCTTTTGGTTCTTAGTGTCCAGATGCTGGAAACAGAATGGAGCTCAAAGTCGGTTTGAACACTTTGTGGTCCGTGAAATTGGAAGAGATGCTTAATTTGATTGAGAGTTTTCATTCTGTTGGACGTTGAGCTGTCCTTTGTTGCAGTTAAAAGACAGATGAATGTGATCTTTCACCTCTGTGGAAGACCACACACGTTAGAACCCACACAGGCTTTGTGACCTTAAGAGAAAACAAAAAGCAAAGAGCTCACTGCTGGTTTAATGCGCTTCATATGGTGCTTCCTTCAGTTAAAAGGCCTCCATATTTAGGATCAGCGTTAAATCAGATAAGATCATGTCTACCAACACCATAAACGTAGAAATCGTTTGAATAAAAGTCATCTGCTTAGCCGTCATCTGACTATATTATAACCAGAAGCATCAATTTGAATATCAAGGTGAAAACTTGACCACATTCCATGTCTGAAGTCTCTCTGGTCTTAACTGCGGTTGGACTGATGATGACCAACAGTGACATATGTGCATAATGAATAGATTCAGATGAAAACATAAACTCGTGCACACATAGAGTTCACTGAAGACCAAACAAATCAAGAGATGTTCTTATTAGAGGGCTGGCCGCCACATTCGTTTCTAAAACGTTTAAATATTGGATTTAAGAGAAAACATGGCGTTCTCATTCATGCAGTTACAAGATCACAGGATTTGCTCGTGGTTATTGTCTCACGTGCCGTAAACATCTGTTTTGTTTTGGACTTCAGTTCCCATGTTAGCAGACAACAAATTATAAGCTTGAAAATTATAATAGCTGGTTTTGTGTAAGGCTACAAATTTACATTTTGCTTCGAGGGAAACAATGAAATGCAGCCAAAAGAGCCGAAAAAGCCAAAAGAGCCACTGTTTCCCAGCAAGGCATCCTTCCTCCTCTAAAACCTCCTCTGGTAATGTTTGGCTGCTTGTCAAGAATCTCCAGACTGAAGTCTGTTTCAGCTCAGTGTGGAAACGGTGGACGCGTTGACTGATGTGTAAACATGTAAGCGTGGTTATGCAACATTTGCTATGATGAAACATTCCTAAATACACTTTAAATCAACAGCACCAGGAAATGAAATATTCTGAACATTACAAGTGTTTGTAACATACAGGAATGTGCACTACTTATATTCCCATAATCAAAACCGTAATTAACTCAACTAAAAGCTGATCGTTCATGTCGGAGGAGACTTTCATCATATCTAATTGGCCGTATTTGGACCCCGCTGCCGGCTTCAGGCTCCATTACTCACTTGTAGGGTCGGGTATTGAAGCGTTTCTCCCCGGGGAAGCCGTACATGCCGCAGATGACCCGGCTGTTTTTCTCCGTCCATTCCTCGTTACAGAGCTGTCTCCACTTGCCGCCGTCTTTCACCTCCAAGAAGCCCTCCGTGATGGGGATCCTCTTCCTCTGAGAGTACGTGGCCCTGATCCTCACGTCCTCCACCTGCACCGTCAAACCCTGAGAACCAGCAGAGGGGATGTTGCATCACTGCAAGTTTGACCTCTTAAAGGAGACAACCGAGGCTCCTCAGAGAGTCATTACTCTACAGTTACTTCTATTGTCATGCATAAGATCAGATATGAGCATCAGTCATCCGCTGACCAAAGACCTGACCCCTGCTACTGTTTTTACTTTACCTTCTTTGCCTATTAAATCTTTAGCCACTTTGGTTCAGACTGAAATATCTCAACCACAGAAAAGATTGACATTGTTTGCAGATATTAATGATCCCCAGAGGATACATCCTCATGACTTTTCCTCTGGTGCCACTATGAGATTCACCTTTTAAAGGTTTTAAGTGAAATGTCTCAACCACTATTGGATGGGTCCTTGACATGTTATCTAACGCCATCATCAGATCAGGATGTATATTCATTCCCGTCAGCCTGAACTGTGAGTTTCTCTCACGTTAGCATCGTCTTTGTGAGCGACTTGAGGTTAAGAGACTCGCTCAAGGAGACTTTGACACGGAGACAGAAGCAGCCGGGGATTGAACCGCCAACCTTGTGATTAAAGGACGGCCACACACAGCAATGAGTTCATTATTTCTAAACTGAAGCACTTACTGAAAGTCAGCTTTAGACTGGCAGGTTTAAATATCTGGATTTATTATGCTAGCCTCTGAAAGTTTTTAAGCTCAATTACTTGAAATGTAGACAATAAATGGAGTCAAGTTGAGTCCAAAATGCAATTTGAATAAACCCACCCTCTGTTTAAAGGCATATAAGTGATATTAACATTTAATAACATAGTACATTTCTCTGCAGCGGGACTAATAAAGGATAATCTTCTCTTAACATGTTTCAAATTTAAATGTGTTTCTGTTTATCGCCATGAAACCGGTCTGAAGTATTTAGGTTGACACATTTTAGAATATAAATAGTTAGAGAACAGATGGTTGTAAGCATAATGCTAAAATGTTAAGAGGGTCTTTGGAAGGTGTTCTCTCCTGTAAGGAGTCCTCAAAAGGTTAAATAAAACTGATTCAGAGGACAGACAGTTTCATCTGTACTCTGGACTTTGCATGAGCCGTTCCACTTGAGATATTGTAAATACAGGAGGAACGCATTGAAGGCAAGCAAGAGGTTCTGAGAAAAAAAAAAGAACAAAAACCACTGTGGCTTTTTAGGGACTGCACAAACCGAGCAGAATGCTGGAAAATACTGTAAGTCAAGTTGAAAAATCTGAAGATTAAATCTCTGTTTGAACCTGTTATGTGTTGCCGAGAGGCCCGAGCAGATTGGATGAATGTATGGAATTTTTGTTCCATCTTTGTTGCGTCTGAGAAGGCCCAAAGGGAGTGGGAGGGAAGCATACATCAAACACCACAGATATGTCAAAAACAGCTAACAACGTTTTTGTAGTCTCAGAAAAGAAAGAAACATGTTGGTCACTAGTATTATATATATTTGTGAAAAGTCCCTGTCAGTGAGCCAAGAACCTGAAATGAACCAGAGCACACAAGAGGAAGAACCCTCCCTTTTCCTACGGGGAAATGTGGAGGACATCGAGTCCCGTTTCTCTTCATAGACTTCTTTCTCTCAGAGCATCTTGGATTTCAAGGCCGATCAGGAAACAGAGAGCAATGATAGAAGAAGTGAAAACAGAAAGATGTAATTCCTATCAAGATTTTAAAGAAGGGCTAAAGACAGAAGCTACTGACCGAGAGGTCGGGTCACTAACAAGCCAGGTGGTATCATGTATCCTGAAGATCCCTAAATCAGGAAAGGAATGGTAACCTTTGACCTCCAGGGCTTAATAAGAAAACAGCCATTGTTCATTGTTCCTGCCAAGTTCTGCACTGGGTGGGTGTGAGGCTGCACTGTGAATGTGAAAAAGAGCCAAAACTCAGTGGTATGTGAATGCTGATCTCAGTCATTTGGTAACGGCCCACTTCTTTAACATCCAGGCATGTCTCCCAGAAATACTAAACGCTTGCCCACAGGGTGGTTTCCTGAGATGGCGTCAGCCCGGGGGAATGTTCAAGGCTGCAGCGTCTCTCAACACTGAACACTGGAAACGCAGGCGGAGCCACGGCTCAGCCAGACGGCTTCTACCGTGACCCCAGTCCTCCCAGTGACCGCAGTGGTTAGAGCGGGTAAAACCCAGTCCTTCATGAAGAGATTCCTGCTGGCCATCGCATGACACGGTGTTTTCCGTCGGTGCCTCTCAGGGTGGGAAGGTGAGGAGACGTGATCGTGACCAGGGAGCCGGTGTTCTCAGTTTAACCTTCCTCTTGTGTTCGGGTCGGCACCGACCCGTTTCAGGTTTATAAATGCATAAAAGAACCAAATGAATTTGTTTATTGCGTCAAGGCTTTTTGACTTTGTCAGGAACCTCTATTTCAACTAAATTATAAAATGCTCTGGTTGAAATTATGACCTTTGTGTTGTTAGGGTCGGTTTCATGGATCGTGGTTATCTGGATCATGGACCATGCCTACTACTCATTATATTAATAATTTCTGTCATATTCATTGAATGTGCTGTAACTCCGTTACGTTATTCATTCTGGCCACATGACATCTATTGCTTCTGTCCATCCTCCTCTGTTGCTCTCCCCCAGGTTTCTTCCCCTTTTCCCTGTGAAAGGGTTTTTACTATCTTTATTAGGGGAGTTTTTCCTGATCCGATGTGAGGTCCCGGGACAGGGATGTTATGTTACAGATTGTAAAGCCCTCCGAGGCAAACTTGTATTTGTGATGTTGGGCTATATAAAATAAACTGAATTGAATTGAATTGAATTTCAACTTGTTCTGCTTTTCATTTTGTGTTTGTATTAAAATTCTATTGCTGAAAAAAGAAGAATACTTTTTAGCCATTTTCTTGAAGTAAATATACATGGGTCGAAATTGACCCGTAACACCATAGATGTAAAATGTAAAAATAAATAAAACAAATGTATTTAAGAGATGTGTTCTAATACCCCTCAGTAATAGTCAGGTAACACAACAACCTTTTATTTATTTATATGATTCTCTTGAGGTTCATTTTACCATTTTTTTTATTGAAATGGAGGTATCCTGACAAAGAAAAGGCCCAGAGGCCCACACCAACAATATTAAAACATACAGAAAGCTAACACAAGAGATGCTAACAGAAAGCTACCACAAGAGATGCTAACAGAAAGTCAACACAAGAGATGCTAACAGAAAGCTAACACAAGAGATGCTAACAGAAAGTCAACACAAGAGATGCTAACAGAAAGCTAACACAAGAGATGCTAACAGAAAACTAACTCAAAGGACGATTAAAACCTTAGAAAAGCAATAGGAGGTCAGTGTGGAATCAAAGAAACAACAACAACGTGAAGCTACGTTAAAACATGTAGCATACTTCAGTTTTACATGTAGTAAGACTGAAGTACACCTGATGCAGAACATGTCATGAAACGCAACACGAGGAGTCAGAGTGTGAAGACCAAACCCCAGACAGGACAGAGGCACGAGGTGAGCATGGATGGGACACTGAGAGGGTCCAGTGTTGCGTTTGGCTCAGAGAGAGGAAACTGTCCGTCTGAACGTGTGAGACTAAAGAGAAGAGGACGGATATCCACAGCTGGGACCAGTCCAGGCATTTATCCCCCAAAAACCAGACCACCAGACATAAACTCAGCATAATCCGGTTTGGCTGAAGCCCAAATCTACACACTGGCCACTCTTTGTGGAAAGACTCAGGGAAATAACTGTACATTACAAAGAACATGTCGTAATGTCATCAGATCAGATTTTAGAGGGAACTGAATTTGCCAACTCGCACCTCTAAAGTTCACAAGTTCACTAATTTACACATCATATTGTTTGGTCATACTGAGGTTAATTGTCAATTTTCTATGAGGTTGTGTCATCGTACAGTCACTCCCTGACTGAGTATTGCAGTGATTCATTCATTCTGCGGCCTGTTTGCAAAAGTGCTCTTTTAAGTTAAGCAAACATTCAAAAATTGCCAATATTTCGTCAGTGGAATCCTTAGACCGGGTTCACTGGACTTGAACATATTGAAGTAAAAAGAATCCTTGGCCTTGTTTGTAGGTGGTGAGTTTTTATTTAGTTTGGTCCTTTTCATGACTAGTCTGTGAAGTGAGCGTTGACCATGACTGAACTCTTTCCCACCGGAGAGCAGACTAGATTCCACGATGTCCCCGTCAGCATGCAGATGTGTGAACATGAGCCGCTGGTCTAGCCGGCGTCTGACTAACGCTTCCACTACTGTGCATTTCTTCCGCTTTCTCCAGCCCCGCTGCACGTTGGTCTGCACGTGCCTCCTGACACCAGAACCCCCACCCCGCCCCGCCCCACCTTACACAACCTTACGAACGAGAATCACTCCACAGTGGAGATGAAAAGCAGGGGAACAGCGAGGCTCTTTCAAATGACTTTCCCATCTGCCCCACCTCACTCTCTGGCCCCAAGTGGGCCTGACTGACTTGACTGAGGAAGTGTGTGTGTATGTGTGTGTGTGTAGGCGTGTGTGTGTGTGTGTGTGTGTGTGTGTAGGCGTGTGTGTGTGTGTGTGTGTGTGTGTGTGTGTGTGTGTGCATCTGGGATATCTATCAGTGAGCGTATACTGCTCCTATCATGGCAATGAAAAGGAAAAGAGTCATCAGGTGGACGAGACACAGACACACAGTTCTTCTCAAGCTGGTCTTAAATTCCTTGTAAATATCTATAAGAGTCAATATTTTATAAATGAAATGTTATGACCTGGTTAGCTTGAAAACAGCATCTCTGGCTGTGAGGGGAATATTCTAGTTGTCATGGTAAGATGTGCAGCTATCTACTCAACTTCCTCAAAAAATCCAACTTTTTTATAAAAATGCTGAAACATCACTGTTCACCAACTCTCATGCTGGGGCTTTAATTTATGCTACTTCAATAAAATTAAAGGTTTCCTGCATTATAATAACATTTCTCTCTGACTCACACCTTTATTTTACAACTTTAATTACGTTCATCATCTGGTGCAATATATAATACATTTAAATACTTTTCATATACTGTTTTTACTCCGTCTGTATATTTAATATTGCCATTGTATTCTTCTTTACCGTTTTTATTACTGTGTTACTGTTTATTTATATTACTTGATTTTTTTTACTTACTATGTTGTGTGCACTGCTGCTGTAATCCTGCAAATGTATATTTTCAAAAGAATTACTTTTATACCATATTTTGATCATAACACATTCCACAGAAGAGGAGTTATCGGGCTCCTCTTCTGTGGAATCAGCTTCCACTTTCAGTCCGGGGGGCAGACACAGTCACCTCATTTAAGAGTAGACTTAAGACTTTCCTCTTTGATAGCGCTTATACTTAGGGCTGTTTCAGGCTTATAGTTAGGGCTGGCTCAGGTTTGCCCTGGTCCAGCCCCTTGATATGCTGCTATAGGCCTAGACTGCTGGGGGACATCTTAGGATACACTGAGCTCCTCTTCTCTTCCTCTTTCGCTCCTCTTCTCTTCCTTTTTCACTCCTCCTCTCCTCTTTCTCTCCATCTGGATAAACTATTGTCTCTTCAATGCACATTACTAACTCTACTTTCTTTTTCCATGGATTCATGGCTGCCTGGAACCGGTCCTACCTGCTGCCATGGCCCTGCTGATGGAACCGGCCTGGAACCGGTCCTACCTGCTGCCATGGCCCTGCTGATGCCCCCCTCCTCTCTACCGCCTTCTGCTTTCATGGATCATGGATTATCCGGATCATGGACCATGCCTACTACTCATTATATGAATAATTTCTGTCATATTCATTGAATGTGCTGTAACTACGCTATTCATTCTGGTCACATGACATCTATTGCTTCTGTCCATCCGGGGAGAGGGATCCTCCTCTGTTGCTCTCCCTCAGGTTTCTTCCCCTTTTTTCCCTGTGAAAGGGTTTTTACTATCTTTTTAGGGGAGTTTTTCCTGATCCGATGTGAGGTCCCGGGACAGGGATGTTATGTGTACAGATTGTAAAGCCCTCCGAGGCAAACTTGTATTTGTGATGTTGGGCTATATAAAATAAACTGAATTGAATTGAATAACTATGAACATCCAGCATGATCTAAGCAAGATTTCTCAAACATGTCTTTTGGAGCGGTCGTTGACTTGTACAAACTCCATGGTTCAGACCCTTACCAACATCTCACATACTAATAAGACACCTTTTTGGAAAGATTATGACCTAAATAATCGGAATCAAAGAAGAAAATCAAACAAAGTATAGGGGTGTTACCACCGATGTTTAGGAAAATAAACTGTCTCGTTCGGTTAAAAAATGGAAAAATCACTTTTTCTATGTGAAAGCCTTCTCTCACCGAGGGCTGCCTGATCTTTAAATTTACATAAGCCTTCCCTCTTGCGCTGTGACGTGTTTTTACAAAGGTGGGGGCTACACGAAGAGCAAAGGACACGGAAGTCTGAGACCTAGCCGTTTTGTGACCGTTCAGGTACTTATAGGGGGTTTATAAGGCGTTGGATTGCTTTGTTAGACTCCCACAAGCCGTACAGTTACGGAGATGTCTTTGTTAGTGAAATCCGACCTTGTAAGGCAGGGGTGTCAAACTAATTTTAGTTAAGGGGCCGCATGCTGCCCATTTTGATTTCAAGTGGACCGAACCAGTAAAATCACATATTGTCATACATAATGACAATATTTCTCTATGTTTAAATCATTGGTGAAGGTTTTTGGATGATAAACCCTATTTTAAGGTCTTTCTACAATAAACTAGAAACATAAAGACCAAAAATTCAGACATCAGCCCACTGTTTACCTGCCTGTGCTCTGCAGATTCCCTAGTAGTTGAGCAATATCTGTAGTAATGTTAGTGCCCTAAATAATTGCGACTCTGGGTCAATGGATAGCATGCCCGTTTTTCAATCAGTGGATCAGAGGTTTGAGTCCTGACTAACCTTTTTGTAAGGGATACTTGGGGTTGCGGTATTGTAGAACTTTAAATGAAGCTAAACAACGATGTGGTTCCGGAGATAATGAAGCGGTAAAAAAAATTTGGAAGATTTTCACGTCTGATAATAGGTGCAGGGCGGCTAAGTTGACAAAAGGTTTTAAGTGGATAATATTGGACACCCAAAGGAGACGTACTGCAGGCCACAGGGTGATCCAGCTGCTGAACATGTGGTCGGTTTCTCTGCTCCTCGATCCACAAAAGAGAAGCTGGCTTCGGCTCACACACCAACCTTTTCTCCCCTTGATCACTCTCCTCCTCACAAGCCTCTCGCTCATGTTGGAGGCAAATCCAACTCGGGCTCGGGTTTCCTTTTGTTGTACAGCGGCGCGCATGAGGAACAGGAATTCCTTAAAGTGGATGTCGTCACGCCCGATGAAGAAGAGCAACCTTTGCCCTGTTTAGATGAGCAACGAGTCGAAAAGCTTTTAACCGCCGCGTTCTGTTATTACAACTGGCTCCTGACGTCTGGCTGTTGATTCTGGATCTAAGTGTTTGGTTGCAGTGAACACACTGAAGCTGTGGTGGGAAGCTGCAGCTGCTTGCGGTGCTGATTGGTTTTCTCATCCCTTCAGGAAGAAGATGAACTAATCGATTTGTAATCTGTTCATAGCGATGTGCAAGGTGTGTGATAATAAAAAAAAAGCTTATTTTCTCAACAATTGTTTTGAGATAAGAAGGTTTTTAAGCTTCAGCTTAAGCAACAGTGGAAACAGGGGACCATGTATTACGCAATGCACACGCAGAGTAAAGAACGTCCTGGAATGACTCCTATCAAATGCAACCATGAGCTTATAATTATCCTTAAATTACACATCATCCTCTCTCATAAACATCTAACATATACAGACGGAAACAGGCATCTTGTCGTGAAGCTCCCGCAGACTCTGATGACACGTGAAGCGCACCTTCTCACACGTGAACAACAACCTGGCAGCGTTGGTTAAAAAGTCCCCACGAACAGATGATAAACAAAGTGTCCTGCCATCGAAATGTTTGGTTCTGTTGTTTGGTTCATGAGCAAACAAATGCACGCTCATAAATAAAGGAGAGAGAACAAATTGAGATGCTACATGTTAAAATAATTAACATTATTCCTGACAATGATTCAGTCGGCCAGGAACGCATGTTCTGCTGTTGCATAACGGGGAAAAGCTGCAACAGGAAGAGGCGTTCGTCTCCAGAGGACAAGCAGACGGCAGTGAAGACTGAGATCAAGCAGCTTCTGAGAGGTCAGATGTTAGACGACAACTCTGACGGAGAAAGACTCCCATGGATTAGTTTTAATCAAAAACATGATACATGTTTTAACTTGATCATTTGTAAATGCTAATGCCTTCATATTATTTCCGCTCATCGACACCACGTCTTCGATTGCAACTCACGCCAGTCGAAGCGTCTGTTTTCATTAATGACAGGCGGATGTCTTCAGGAGACTATTATTAGTAGTCCAAGCTGAACAGTATTATCTTCACACATTCCCATGAACTGTAAAGTAGCCTCGCGATAAAAACAAAATGATTGCAGTTGGAAGCAGCGTCGTGACCTGTAGATTCATCCTGAAAAACTCCTCAATACCTACGAGAACAAATCGCTTGTACACTCAAATTCCAAATCTGTCCTTCAATCATTTCAACATGAACAGACACATCTTTGACACTAATGGTTAAGAGAGTGCAGACAGTTTACTGATAAGCTACACTCTTCATATCTCAAACATATAAAGATGTATCGGTAGCACTAGTTGTCACTTTAGATGAGGTCACAGAACATGCTTAACTAATACTTAACTAACGAGTAGTAACTACTGAATTAATGAGTAGTAACTACCTGAATTAATCATGATTTTTTTTAGCATTCACTAACACTTTACAAATGATCTTATTAATCATCTATAAGTACTGAATACTTCATTTACAAATGGGGAATTCTTCATTTATAAAGTATGAAACCCAAGCTTATTAATCAAGAATGAAACATTTATAACTGTGTTTATGAATGAGTTACTAATGAGTGTTCATGTTGGAATAATGCTTTATAAATGATGAATTCAGTGTTTATTCATGCTTTACTAATGCTAAATAGTGTGTACTTATTATAAAGGTCTGCCGGTGTATCATCTTGAATGTTGAAAAGCATTCACATTGAATCTCCTCCCTGATAGCGATGACCTCTACATGCACCGTAGTGCACTCTGGGTTCGGGTGTTAACTTTGAGCACAGAATGTCAATTCATGCTGTGAATAAACCGATTGAAGGAACAGCGCTGACGTCAGCTGAAGAATGGTTAAAGAGGTGTAGCTACACCTTTTCCCATTCCTCTGCCCCGCGACTTGAAAGGCTGCAGCCAGACCAAGGAAATATTTACAGGGTGGGGGACTGAGTAGTAACACCCTGAGACCCGAAATATAGACGACAAACAGGCAACACAAGGCTTTCATACGCTACATGTACAAAGAAGAATATTGTGAACAGTCGTCTGTGAATAGAGATTTAAATTTCTACTTCTATTCCCATGACTCAACTGGGCATGAGAAAGATACACAAGCATTTCAGATGACTCTCCTCAGGCGTGTTGCCTTTACTGAACCCAGTAGAAATCACAGTCAGTGTTCTGTCTGGCAACACAGCCAAATCTCTCACCCAACTTCATACACTCTGGTATTAACGCAGCTATAAATGTGTGAAAGCATCAACTTCTAAGCTGCCAAAACAACTGTTGCTTCTTCTCTATCAGTCTGGTTTTAACAACGTCTTTTTAATAACCTGTTCTCAGACGAGCTGAAGTCATGCCTCTGTCCTCTTCCCTCCCTCCCTCCTCTTTCTCCCGTCACGTCCACAAACCCACACTGACTTTCCATCCGGCACAAAGGCGTTCTGCAGCCAGACAGGATGGTCTTCCCCCGCCATGAGTCATCTGCAGAGTGGGGGTCTGGTGTGGGGGCACAGACTAATAGGAGCCTGGCAAAGTCATTAGTGCAAACGGCTCAACATGACATGCTGACTCCTGGATTACTTCATCGGCTTCGTGTCACGGCAGATATGACCACGCTCATGGAATAACTGCTGTCTCATTTTGTCTGGACATACTGATGTAGTAGTGCTCATTATTTTGATGACAGGTATTCATTTAATCATGCAGAGTGCTAAATACTGGAGCCAGCTGCAACAGCATGAGTTATTATTAGCTTTGCCTTGTTTTTAGAAAGTGGAAGTGATTTATCAATAAATCACCATAAGCTGCACACATACAAGGAGATGAATTGTTACAGAATATTTAAGAGTAAAAGAGGTTATGGTATATGGTTGATTCATCTGACCTCACACCTAATTCATATTCTGTAATATTCTTAAATTACATCATGAAAAAACATCACAATACCTCCATTAAGGAAACATTTGGCCAGTATCATTATGACCAAACAACATTGGTTTGGCTGGTTCGAGTATTTCCACAGTCTGATACTACAAACTCTGACTTCATGTATCATATGCACACATATTGCAGAAATGCCGACGCAAAAAGTTTTGAGTATTTTGTTTAGGAAATGCATTTTAATTTTTGATCACGGTAACCTCCAGCAATCTGAAGACCGTTTTAGTGCAGGAATATTATTGCTCCTCTTAATGTCAACAGACAGACATTCAATCCAATGATTCGTCTATCTCAGTCTGAAAAGTTGGAAAGATTTGAAAAATGGAGCTGATAAAGTTTTTCTTTCATCATAAGCATATCTTCTGTTCCCTATTTTGTGCTGAACATCTGTTAAAGTTACGTGTGTACTTGTTGAGTGGCTGCTACTTGAGTATAATTAACGATGTGATCAAGCGATCCCACCCCAGTGTTTATGTTTGTCTATTTACTGGAAGTACCTCTTCGTTGTTGGCCTGGTTCCGGATGAACTTGAAGCCCGGAATGCGCTTCTGGGTGCAGACCACTGCGACATCTTCTGAATGTTTGCAGTCCGACACTCCGAAGCCATTGGAGTGACACTGAGCCAGGCTCTTCTCGCCACCGGAGCAGTGCACATTGTCCAACCAGATACGACCTGGAGCAGAGACACAGGCAGAGATTAAAGAAGAGGTACGTATGACCTGGTTTACGGTTACACATGTTGATATTCTGTGGATTAGGACATTTCATATATAATCCAGTGTTTGGTTGACCCATGCTATCACAAATCAAACCTGGTACACAAGCTTCAAATCCCCTTTCCCTAATAAGGAATTCATTTATGAGAAATGAGAAATGTGCGGTTGTAACATTGTACCTTGATATTTTAGGCCAGTGGTTCTGAAATGGGGGTACGTGAGATTGTTTTGGTCATCAAAGCCATCATCACCTGTTGACTAAGAGTTTATATCTCCACACAGAGTCAAACTCTCAGAACAACTAGCTTACTTAACTAACCTAGTTACTACTCTACTCTACTTGGATTCCTTTTGGAAACTATGGATAAAATGAGTTCACCAGCGCTTGTACCATTTCGGGTACAGAAGCAAGACATACTCTGCAACAAGTCCACACAACACCTTGTGTTGGACTTTACTGGAGAAGGACGCTTTGGTAAAGTTGCCAAGTGTGTCAATTTAAAAACATCTGAGTCTACGGCCATCAAGATCCACAAAGACATTGAAGATCACCATGAACAACTCCGGACCCTTGACCCAGAAAAAAACACTTGTTGACGTACACTACTGTTCAAAAGTTTGGGTTCACTTAGAAATTTCCTTATTTTTCAAAGAAAAGCACTGGTTTTTTCAATGAAGATAACATTGAATTAATCAGAAATACACTATACATTGTTAATGTGGTAAATGACTATTCTAGGTGGAAACGTCTGGTTTTTAATGAAATATCTACATAGGTGTATAGAGGCCCATTTCCAGCAACTATCACTCAGTGTTCTAATGGTACATTGTGTTTGCTCATCGCATAGAAGACTAATGGATGATTAGAAAACCCTTGTGCAATTATGTTAGCACAGCTGAAAACAGTTCTGCTGGTGAGAGAAGCTATAACACTGGCCTTCCTTTGAGCTAGTTGAGTATCTGCAGCATCACATGTGTGGGTTCCATTATACTCTCAAAATGGCCAGAAAAAGAGAACTTTCATGTGAAACTCGCCAGTCTGTTCTTGTTCTTAGAAATGCAGGAAATTGCGAAGAAACTGAAAATTTGTCTGGGTGACCCCAAACTTTTGAACGGTAGTGTACATCGAACTGTTTTATCATCCAAGACGTGCCTTGCGTTGCCTTCGAGATGCTGGACAGGAGCCTTTGGGATTTGGTGGTGCAGAGACGGGCTCCACGGACTCTTAATGAAATCCGTCCCATAGCACGTCAGCTAACTGTAGCATTTGAAGCCCTGAAGAGCATTGGCATCATCCCCACTGACCTGAAACCTGAGAACGTCATGCTAACCAACACGAAGATGAGCCCTTAAGGAGAAACTAAGACTTTGGTTATTCCAGCCTCCGAAGTCAAGAAAGGCATGATGAAGCCACCGTGTACATGCAGGGCTCCAGAGGTGGACTTGGGCCTCCCCATGTGAAGCCATGGACATGTGGGGACGGGGATGTAGTCTGGCTTTCTGGTATTTTGCCCGGGACATCTTCTGTGGTAAATCAACGTACGACACCATGAAGACTGTTAGTCGTCTACTCGTCAGCCAGAGGACCGCATACTGGATGCTGGCATCAACACCTGGAGGTTTTCAAAAGGGAACACTGCTCTCCCAATGATTCAGGATGGAGACTCAAAACACCACCAAGGGAGCACAAGGATGCAACCAGTGTCTGGCCGCAAAACGAGTGGAGTTTGGAAGAAGCAGTAAAGTCCTGCTCAAATGCAACGGACTTCATTGAACGTGAAGACATGATGGCGTTTCCAAATCTGCTTGAATGGTTGCTCTCTCCAGATGCTGAGATGAGATTCACAGCATCCTTTTCGTGGGTTTCCTGACAGAGATGTCTGCGTCAGCATTGTGAAAATACTGAAGTGGACTAAAATATAATTAAATACAAATTGGAATATTAATATATGATTCATTATTGAGTTGTATAATACAAGGCATTTCAAACCTTTGCTTCTGAAGGTCTGCAGAGAACAAAAGTAACGCTGAACTCATTTGTAAGTAATGATTGTCTTTGAATGTTTGGTCTTGATTTTCAAATATATATCGCTGATATTATTGTTCTGGGTCCTCTGCCTTGGGGTATTAAGGCGTAGGGGACAACTTTGGCAATATTATAGAATATTACTATCATATATATCTACTATAATACTGTAATAATATATATCAGTGGTTCTCAAATGGGGGTACGTGAAGGCACTCAAGCGGGTTTTGTAAAAAATCTATAAAAAATTAGCATCCATTCAAAAAACCTTTAAAAATAGTTATTTCATGAATATTCAATACAATTTAAGTTTACGTTCATACACTGAATTGTAAATATAGTCACAGAGCTGTGTATGACATCATTCTTTCAACCAGAAATTATTTTGCGCTGCTTGGCTGCAAACATATTCCACCTCTGGTTTAGGCCATACATCACACCCTTTGACATCAATTTCTGCATTTCCTCTGAAGTCTAGTCACACAGACATAAAACCTACTCACGTGGACATGTGTTTGGTCTTTAAAATCACCTGAAACATTCTTTCAGCAGAAACCTGTCCAATAAATGTTGTCACTGAAGCGGATCGTCTGCTGTCCAGCTGGCCGCTCTGAACCACCAAGTGACGGCTCATCATTTGGACCGTCTCTACACGTTGCTGAGGAACATCGCGATCATACCAGGAAAGGGATTGCATGTTCTACGTCACGGAGCCGCCGCCTGGCAGAGAGTGGATTGCCTCTGGAACGTTTTCATAATAGGAGCTAAATCTTGGAGTAACCATTGTCTAAACACATATTCAGCATCACCAGTAGTGGTAAATCTGGATTGCTGTGTTAAAACAATCATTTGTAGGCCTTATGGGAACGTAATTATCCACGCCAATGAAAAGAAAAGCGAGCACAGTGCATGGGGGAGCCATGAATTTTCTGATTTGACTTTTATTGGCCCTTTAAGCCAACATTTTGCCTCCAGCCACCCTCGACTCAAAATCTCAAACTGCCAAACTGCCAGAGCAGCGGTCCTCAGAAGATATAACTAACTAATCTAACTCCCTAACTCTCTGAAGGAGGCAAGAGTTAACCCTCTCTCAATCCATCTGAAGTCAACAACTACAGACCTGCCTCTCTCCTTCCCTTTCTTTCCAAAACTCTGGAGCCAACTATCTTTAACCAAGTCTCCTCCTTTCTCCACCAGAACAACCTTCTGGACCCTCACCAGTCTGGATTCAAGGACTCAACAGAGACCAGAACAACCTTCTGGACCCTCACCGGTCTGGATTCAAGGCCTCAACAGAGACCAGAACAACCTTCTGGACCCTCACCAGTCTGGATTCAAGGCCTCAACAGAGACTGCCCTCCTCGCTGTCGCTGAGCAGCTTCACACTGCTAGAGCAGCTCTCCTCTGTCCTTATCCTTCTAGACCTTTCTGCTGCCTTTGACACAGTGAACCACCAGATCCTTATCTCCTCCCTCCAAGACCTTGGTATCACAGTCACTGCACTCTCCCTCTTCTCATCCTACCTCAACGACCGCACCTACCGGGTAACTTGGAGAGGAACTGTGTCTGAACCTTGTCCTCTCACTACTGGAGTCCCTCAAGGCTCCGTCCTGGGTCCTCTCCTCTTCTCTCTGTACACCAACTCTCTCGGCTCTGTCATTCGCTCGCATGGCTTTTCCTACCATAGCTATGCTGATGACACCCAACTGATCCTCTCGTTTCCCCAATCGGAAACACAGGTAGCAGCACGAATCTCTGCCTGTCTGACTGACATCTCTCAGTGGATATCCGCTGATGAACTCTCCCTGACTGCCAACATCACCGCAACAACACGTTCCTGTAGGTCCATGCTGTACAACATCAGGAGAATACGTCCTCTTCTCACCCAGAAGGCGGCACAGGTTCTCGTCCAGGCTCTCATCATCTCACGCCTTGACTACTGTAACTCCCTCCTGGCAGGTCTACCTGCTAGTGCCATCCGACCTCTGCAGCTCATCCAGAATGCAGCAGCTCGACTGGTCTTCAACCTCCCGAAATTCACCCACACGACTCCGCTCCTCCGCGCCCTTCTTTGGTTACCGGTGGCCGTCCGCATCCGCTTCAAAACATTGGTACTTGTGTACCGTGCTGCTAACAGATCGGGTCCAGTCTACATCCAGGACATGGTAAAACCTCACACCCCAGCTCGCTCGCTCCGCTCGGCTTCTGCCAATCGGCTTGTAGCTCCGTCACTGTGAGCTAAACACTCAACAAAGCCACGACTGTTTGCTGTCCTGGCTCCTCAATGGTGGAATGAGCTCCTCATTCTCATCAGGACAGCAGAAAGTCTCTACATCTTCTGTCGCAAACTAAAAACACATCTTTTCCAACTACACCTTGAATAAGGAAAGTAGCACTTTAGTAGCACTTAAATGTCTCTTACTGATAACACTTTGTAGTTTAACTTTATTGAAGAAATTGTACTTTCTTGATTCTTGTTGTTCTGAGTTTGTACTCATGGTTGAATGCACTTATTGTAAGTCACTTTGGATAAAAGCGTCAGCTAAATGAAATGTAACGTAATCTAAATAAAGCAAATTGTGTGCATTTGTATTTTATCCTGTTTTGAATTCTAACATGAACAGAGTAGCTTTAACCTCTTTCTAATATTTATTTTACACAAACATGCTTTCATAATTGCAAATAATAGCCATGTAGCTGCGACAGCTGAGGATCTGATTAACATTCCTGCAGGAAAAACCCTCTCATCCAAAAGCGATGTCCATGTACTTGTTAGTTGTGTCTTCAATTAAAAGCATTTAGTGGTTTCACTCACTGGCGTGTAAGTCATCATCATGGGAAATGGAAAAAGCTCTTGATCACTTTTATAGCCATGTGTCTCCACCAACAACAAGTAAGCAGACAAAAGGAGTCACACACGAGCACACAGCTCGTGTGGACCTCTAATACTCTCCTCTAAAATGAAACCCCGCCATGCTCAGAGGTGTCTTTATAATCTAATCTCATTTTATCTGTTGCAGACAGAACATCTATCTGCAGGAAAAGATGAACCCTCCTCATTATTAATTATTAGCTGCCTTTTTCTTTTAATAATTCTTTAGAGCTAAAGTAGCAAAATGCTTTTCCTGCATACATTTTCTGTTAAAATCAAACTGCTCCTGTTATTAAAAGTGTCTTTTAGCATACTCTCCCTATCCCAAGGGCCTCCATCTTTATATAGCTAAACCATTAAAATGCAGTTGAGACAGCCAGTGCAGGCATATACATCAAACTGCGTCTTGATTGCTTCTTGTAAAATAGTATATGCGTGCAACATTATATTCATGCGGTGCATCACTTCATGTATGTTATTCTTGAAATTGCTTTAATGGTTCTGTTGTTTGTGAAAGCCGGCCACGTTTGAAGTGGCTGGCTGGATGTGGCCTAACCCAGTGGGGAAACATGTGACTTTAACGAGCGACACGGAGTTAATTAACAGCCACCGACGGACAACTCCCACCAGTAGCCAGCAGGACACTTGCAGAGTTTGGAATCTTCTCGTCGTCTTTACAGGGACGGAGGAATTCATGCACGGCAAAGTGAGAAAAGATGAGATTAGACTTTGTGTCTGGTTTACACACCCAGTGTTTCCATTCCTCCCCGCCACGCCATGCTCAAAGGTGATCGACGTGTCTCAGTCTCCCTCTAATTGGGAAACCGGTGCCCGAGGATAGCATTCACACAGGAGGAAACGTGTACGTCATTCAAGGGTTTCCATGGGACATATGAAACTGTTGAAAGAATGTGTTTGACCCTCACCTCCGTTCTTAGACAGCTGGGTTACATGATTATGAGATGCTTTTATGAGGGTTTTGATGATATAATACAATGTTCAGATCAATTCCTGGAAACCAACAGATGCTTCTAATCATCTCTAAGTCATTAATACTTAATTTATAAATGGGGAATCCATCATTTATAAAGTATGAAAACCCAGGCTTATTAATGAAGAATGAAACATGTATAACTGTGTTTATGAATGAGTTACTAATGAGTGTTCATGTTGGAATAATGCTTTATAAATGATGAATTCAGTGTTTATTCATGCTTTACTAATGCTAAACAGTGGGTACTTATTAAAGTGCAACCGGTGCTTCTAATAAAGCCCAGTGTCTTACCTTCTCCTTTTCCGTACTTGGCCGAGGGCAACCAGGACTCTGCATCCAAGAAGCCCAGCTCTCTGCACACCACTTGGGCGGCGGAGATGGAGAAGTCATCATCGCACACTGTCCCCCACTCTTCGTTGTAGAAGACCTCCACCCGGCCCTCGTAGTGTTTCCGTTTGTCCCCGGCTAGTCGGAGCTGGATCACAGCGGCGCTGGAGGCGGACTGGCCGTCGCACAGCGGCCACATGCACAGCAAGGTGGACAGCAGACAGAGGATTGCAACCATGATGCAGGACGAGGGAGGAACACAGTGATCTAGAGGAGAGAATGAGGCCAAAGACTGTAAGAGAAGCTGTACTTATACTTTTGGGGTCATTTTCCAATTCCAAAGAGTTGAACTGAGGGCTGCACGATGCAGAGGCGGACAGTAATGTGTAGTGTGTGGTGGTTTGGTCCATAATTTGAGTCTTATGCAGTAGCAGTTTGGATCGGCCATCATGAGACCCCTCACTGGCCTCTAGCAACCCACTAGGGTTTTACAATGTATAAAGTAAACAGTGAAAATACATCTGACTGCCAATAGAAGAAGATGTTTTGAGAGGTTAGTATGAGAATAAGGGCTTGTGTTGGTGAGACATGGATTCCTCTCTCACTCTCTCTCTGAGAGAGCAAATGTGGGCTCCTGCAGGGTGTGTGTGTGTGTGTGTGTGTGTGTGTGTGTGTGTGTGTGTGTGTGTGTGTGTGTGTGTGTGTGTGTGTGCTGCTGGCCCTCTCGTTTATCTGCTGATCTGTGCCTGCAGGCCGCACAACTGAGCTTCAGAGGGAAACTCCGCCTTGATATTTCATGGCAAACCATGAAAGTGTCCAAAAGCCTCCAGGGAGGAATTTTCCTGGAGGAAAAGGGAGGGAGGGGAGGGAGTGGAGGGAAGGAGGGGAGGAAGACAGTGAAAGTATGGAGACCTCCACGTCTTTAGTGTATTTTTTAAGGGGAGGAAGAGAGGGCCCTGAGTGGACGTCATAGCAACCGGCAAACAAACTGCAAAGCACACAGCTTGAAAAAACACTTCCTGCAGCACACGGTCTATAAATCGTGAGACGTCACGTGTGCTCATCGGAAACATCTGGCTTATCTTCTCATGAAATATGAGCAGGAGGAAGGAGCCGCAGTAATTTGGCCTTTAAACATTAAGAGTGAATGAATGTCCATCAGAGTTCAGAGTATACACTTCTGAATAAACGTCACGCAGGCGTCAACTCAACGTATTCATTTATGAAACACTGACATGTATGTTCTGGATTAGACTCCAGTGGAGACACACCCACCTCCTCCAGAGGTTCAAACACTTTCTCAGACACGGGATGGAGAGTACGACGCTGTAGAAAATGTAAAACATGTCGTCTTGAATGGCGAGGGCCAAACAATAAGTGAAAGCTGCCCGGAAAACTTTAAATCCAACATGTTGCATTTATTTATTTAATCCTCAGTCAAAGCCAGTGCTCTTGAATAGTCTATTGTTCAATTCAGAAAGTCTGTTAAGGCCAGCACAGATCCAAATATATGTGTGTGTGTGTGTGTGTGTGTGTGTGTGTGTGTGTGTGTGTGTGTGTGTGTGTGTGTGTGTGTGTGTGTGTGTGTGTGACCTCATCCAGAGTCAGAGGAGTCCTGCAGCTTCTTCATGAAACCGGTCAAATGTCAGCACCAGAGTTAATGTAAAAAGTGCAGTGATGCTAATGCATTTTAAATTGTGGGTTATTATTAAGGTCTTATGACACGTCAACACACCGCAGAAGCCCACGCGCACGTTAATATAACTTTAAGACACTTAAATGAATCACAGCCATTGGATGGAAAAATACAATTTCATGAAATAAAAAAGTTAATTTACCTTATTTTATGTTTGAAGGAGTGCCAAGAAGACGGGAAAAAGAAAGTCCACTGATAGATAAGTCTCAGTGAGTCCCAAAAGAAGTGTGCACGTGCGAGTACCGGCTGAGGACCTTGGAGGTGAAAGGAAACACTTACTTTGACAGACGGAGGACAAGCAGCACACTCCAAACTCCTCCAACCTGCTGGAGGTGATGTGCAGCAGCGGGTCTTTGTCCCTTCAGTCCTCTTAGCTGCGCGCTCTGCCCCGCACAGCTGGCCGCGCGCGCCCGTCCCACTGCTCAGAGCAGCCAATGAGAGGCCGCCTCAGCCTCCTGGACCCGCCCCCTCTGGCCCAATCAACGGTGTTGCAAAAGCACACTGCGTGAAAGCTATGACGTAACCTTACATAAAGTCCACTTTGCTGGCACCTCGTGGACTCACGTAACTTTAAACTGACTCTCCTTTAGTGGTGAATATAGAAGCTCAGAGATGATTGAAGAACTTTGATTGTTCATTTATTCATATTTATATGCTGTAATGTTCTTTTCACACTAAACAGATAGACAGATAAATAGATAGATAGATAGATAGATAGATAGATAGATAGATAGATAGATAGATAGATAGATAGATGTATACTTTATTTATCGCCGAGGGGAAATTCGTTTGTCACAGTAGCAAGCAACTTACATATGAGACACACAAAAAATACAAATAAAAGAAATAATACAAGATATACATCAGAACAAATAAAATAAAAATAAAAATATCACAAAATATCACAAAAAATATCACAAATGCAAAATACTCAATATATACAACAAAACAAAACAGTAAAGCGTAATAATTTATGAAATTAAACAATAAAGAAAGTGCAAAAATGTGTGTGCAGTGTATATGAAGTGGATAAAGAATGTACAGTGACTAAACAAAAGTGGTGCAAGGGCTGTTGTTGATGTTGTTGATGTTGTTGTTGATGGGTCAATTGACGGAGGATCTGGCCAGGGGAGACTTATTGTTAAAACAGTTATTTTCAAGGTTGAGGATGCACTCAAATATATTTTTTGATATTCAAATTGAATCAAGTGACTGTTGTAATATAAATGTTGTAATATTCCTCATTTAACTGAAGATCAACAGTCATAATAAACTCTATTCAGAGTCCCATCAGGACCTGCCCTGTGTCTGTGGGGCGTTTAAGGACACCACCATGTGGTGAGGAGGTTCCAACTAATTGGAACAATGTGTAAATGTAATTAAGAACATAAACATTGAAGCCATGAAATAACAGACAATTATTGAATTTACAAGGACTGTCACACTCTAACGCTGTCTAACACTCATATACAATTTTGCCAATTAATTTATTTGTTGATTCAATCGACAGATATGGAAAACTGAGTTTTTCCAATTAGAGTCACACAAAATCACCATATTAAATATTGTGTTTACGAGCGATATGCTCATAAGTTTCTTAGAAATAAGTCATTCTGCATAATAAAAGTGACCAATCGACCTAAATGACCCCGATTAATTGACCACATGACTAAACGGTGGCAGCCATAGAATTTACTGACAAAAGCAACACCAAATATAAATAAATTAGAATTAGACTGAACACGTTTTACTAACATTTCCATCTTCTTTTAAATGTTGATGTTGCACGGATTTATTCAGTGTTTGTTTTGTATGCCAGGTATAACTGCAGGTTTGATGTTGGCTAATTTTACATTTTAAATTATGAATATAGAAATGGTTAAATAACAGACGGCTGCTCACACGCCACCATTGTGGACCATGCCATAAGACGGTTTTGCTCATACGTTTATGACCACATTGTTATAATTGTTAAATGTGACTGCTGGAGGAAACTACAGCTCTTGACTCACAATCAGAACGCCACTGATGACATGTTTTTAAAAAAGCAACAGCACATTGGCTGCGTGCATGAAAACAGTGATGAGATTTGGTTTCTGTCTCGCCTGTGGGAATAAACAATGGCAGAGTTTGCTTCTGTTTTAGTGTTGGAGGCTTCAGGAACAACAAAGATGTGTTTTCCACCTGTCGTGTTTTCAGTTTAAATGATTGAGGCAAAGGAGGAAATATATTACATTTTAACCATTTATTCAGGAATGCACAAAATATAGCCGTTAACATACATTCTGGGTATAGTTCTTCAATTTGACAAACAATCAAGTATAAAATGTACACGTATTGTACTGTAACAATGCATTTGCATTGAAAAGCACCTTCAGACTGATGTAACACTATAACATTTATCATTTTACAAGACATTTGGCATTTGATTGTGCTGACGTGGAACAAGGCGTCCAGATTCTGTCTTTTCTGTCTGAAACTTGTGCGTTCCTTCAAGTTCAGACCAAAAAATGCTGATGTTAGCAATGAGGATATATAATATATATATAATTATTATTATTATTATTATTATTATTATTACTGATTAACTGTCTGGTGACTTCCCTGCAAAGTCATTATATCTCACTCTTCAGGATGTTTTTGATCATAAAATATTTATATATTTGTATACAACGCACTTTGGCCACAACGTTTGGAAACAATGGCATGAAGGAACCAAGAAAACTTTCTTTTTTTTTTTTTTTACAAAATAGACTACATAAAAGGCACACCAGCAACATTTGGGTTTACACAAAATATGAATACAATCCAAAAATATCTACATGGCAACAACAGAATGCTTCTAACTTTCCCGCATTTTAACGCAGAGCAACTCAAATGTTTAATATTACAGGATAAGAGGAGCAAAGTTTCATCACCTTCAAACTATCATCAAATGAATAAGGTATTTAAGATTTTCTTAAGTGCTCTTCATATTTAACATTTTAGAGATTTATGGTCGTCAAAATGTACATGATGTCAAAACTCTGATTTAACTGCAAAAGTGAGGACTTCACCACACACTTGTATATATGTTACAATGTGAAACAGACAAATAAAATCAAAGGCAAACTATATAATACTATATAAAGTTCATCAGACAATATGAGAGGGATTCTTTTTGTATCAGTCTATAGATATAGATATATTTTCGGAAATTGTTGCAAATTCAATCTTTAATGTGCTAAAAGATGTCTGTGCTGTGGACACACGTCGTCTTTGCCTTAGTTTCCACTTTATTTCTTGCAGTTTTGTGCTCAACACACTGGTATAAAACGGAAATGGATATTTTCTTGTCAGAGCACAAATGCGCATACAGTTAATAATGGAGGAATCTTTGAAAAATAAAATGAGGCTTTACTGTAAATCCTTAGCCAAAGCTCAATAAATCTCCTTCACAATATTATATATACCTCATGATAACTTTGTGCTTCTTCAACTGCCATGACATGACTAACAATATGAAAAACGATTGCTCTGGTTTCATATTGCAGTCTGAAAAAAACAACCATCTGGATTTCAGATGGTTGAACATGAGCAGCGAGAGGGAAACGGTTGAAGTGTGCTTAATGATCATGTACAGTATTTACATGTTGCATTGAGTTTGATTAAAGGCCTCTTAGTCTGTTCCCAGTTTGGCGATCAGTTCATCGCATATCTTCGTGAGCTCCTCGATCTCTTGATTCTGTGAGAGAGAGGAAGAGAGTTTAAAGACGTCAGGCCAGAAACATCCAGCTGCACAGGTCAGTAGACTCCATGTGCACACCTGCAACATTTAGCTCGCCTCTCAACTTCCACCAGTCTGGTTTTAGTAAATTAAACACTGCCACCTAGTGTTAGCTATCTCGCCAGAAGAGCTTTTCTAAAATCTGCACATGAGGAAGTACTTATCAATGATTTTACAGATTGCTGTAAATTAAGCACGTTTGAAAACACTGTAATTGAACCATTTATCTGCATTTAAAAAAAGAAAATGTACATTGTACAGAAGCACGTGAGTGTATTTTGCTATAAATCTATCGGATCTAACTGTACAAAACAGGAGAAGATACTTTTCCAAAGCAAAAAGAAAAAGAAATGTCCTTCTGATTGGAGAACATTTATCACTTTCACTTAAAAAGAAAACCAAACATTACAAAGAAAACGAGAATTAGACGTGAATTATGCTCTTAACCTTGGAAAACAATAGTAAACAAATGATCTTGACTATGATCTTATTTGTTTAATATCATAATTCCTTCATACCACAATTAATTTGACAATAAGACATGTTTAGCAACTTTCACCAGACTTCTGACTTGAAAAGAGAAGTCAGAGCCAACACACAAACTGTCTGAGTGAAAGGTTTTAACCTCAATCATCCAGAGTGTTCCACCTTCCACGTAAATAGTTTAACACAGTGAATCAATCCTAATCATGTTTGCCGTCATCCTACCTTTTGAAGGACGGCTCTTTCAAGCGAGTCCGCCTTCATCTGCTCCTTCCTCAGGCTGGCGCTGAGCGCGACGCTCTCAGAGTCGGCCTTGGAACGAACCTGAGCTATGTCCTCGTTCGCCCTGTGAGGGACACGAGAGAGATCGTCATAATTAAAGGCCGTGTCAGAAGAGCTTCCATCGTTGAAAACCTGCCTTACGATCACATCCAAGAATGCCAAACCGCGGACATGTAAGTAAGTACGTTTATTTATAAAGTGACCTTTGTCTGTGAAAAGTGCAATATAAATAAACTTACTTACTTACTTACTTACTTACTTACAATGTGCTGTACAGAAGTCAGGAAAAAACGTGTTAAAACCAGATTGACAATAACAGGAGCCAAAACATTACAACAGTTAAGAGACACAGTAAAATACACATTAAAAGATGGAGCAGTAAAAAACACAATAAAACAAATACTGAAAATAAATAAATAAAAACAGATAAATGTAAGAAACGCACTGTTATTAACTGGCAGCCATTGACAAGTAACTTACTGTAAAAAAATAACACAGTAGTAACTAGTAGCTAAATCACAGTAAGTAACTGGCAGCCACTGACAAGTAACTTACTGTGGAAAAAAACACAGTAGATAACTGGCAGCCATTGACAAGTAACTTACTGTGAAAAAAAACACAGTAGATAACTGGCAGCCATTGACAAGTAACTTACTGGGTAGAGCATGTTCAACCAAACGCCAGTGTAAACAGGTATGTTTTTAGTTGTTTTCTAAAAGACATCAGCAAACCGTAGAGGTGCAGGCAGAGCGTTCCAAAGCTTTGGTGCTACTGCCTCAAAAGGATGGAAGCTCACCTGTCCAGCTTCTCCTCAGCGTGCACCTTGAGGGTTTGGTATCGCTGCTCCTCCTGCTTGATCCGCATCAGGTAGTCCTGGGCGCACTTCTTCAGCACCTCCTCATTCTGGAGAGATGATGTGGAGAACAGCTCATATTGTGGCAGTGGGCTGGGGAGCGTCTCACAAGGTGTATACTGAAGCTCTACTGACCTTCTTGAAGCCCTCCAGGACTCCCTTCATATTCTCGTACCTCCTGAAGAGGTCGGCGAAGGAGCGCTCCACCGAGTTGAGGTCGGCTATGGCCTGATCCCTCTCGGCGGTCAGCTGCCGGACCGACTTACTGCCGGACAGAGACTTCTGCTGCTGCTCGTCCTCTGCAACCAGACAGGAGTCAGAATACAGGATTTAAAGGGCTAGATGTGCACGCAGCTTACAGACTGGAGTGAACAACACAGTCAAAAGCAATCTTATGTATATGAAATATATGTGGACATGACGGTTTGGCATTACTAGGCAACAGCTTAGGCCTTTACTTCCTGTCAGCTGATGTCATTCACATAACAAGGAACATATAAAAGAAGGAAGGGTCATTACGTCATTGTGACACCTTTCTTATTCTAAAGGTAAAGGTCCAGATCATAAAGGCATATTGAATTTCGTCACCTTCCTAAAATAATGGCCCAAGTCATTTTTTTCAGGTTTTTCAGAAAACACAAACAACTTGACCAAATGTAAGAGGGGTGCACAAGCTGCCTCTAGACACTGACAACAGGCAAACTGTAATACCGGTCAAATGAAGTTACGATTACTAATATTATGTTCCAGTGAGATTTTCATTGACAAAAATGCTCGCAAAAATGCTAACTAAATTGCTAGCTTAAATGCTAGCTTCAAAATACCATCTTGAAAAGCTTGTAAAGTTGCCTAAGTCACATTGTCTTTTGACTTAGGCAAAATAAAATGGCCTAAGTCACACTCTTGACATACTTATATACTACAGGGGTAGAATCACATGATCTGTTCAACTGAGGATGCAGGAGATTTTACCAGAGGTGACCAGTATCATGAGGAGATGATTTAGACAAGAAAATCATTTTTGTCAAAAAATGACATAGGCCATTATTTTAGGAAGGTGACAATTTGGAGATTAGTGCCACCTCCTAGTAATAGAAACGTTACGCGTCCTGAATATAATCAAATAGCATTAACAGTTTGATGGTTAGTTAGTTATTGATAACAAATATTCTCTATAACGATCGAAACCGTGTAGAATACTACCGGTTTAGCACCAATGTGAATTCAGTGGCATGATGACCCTTGTTTCTTTTATGAGTTCCTTGCAATAAAACAGGAAATAAACTGGGACACATTTGGAATGTTGTGAAATGGTCGATAAGATTAGTGCCAACTCTCAGCCTTGAGTGTCTGAACAGTAATCCAAAACATACAAACAAATAGCCAAACACACACACATGCACACGCATACACATATAATAAGACATTCTGCTGCCACTAAGCACAATGTGTGTTAAACAGACACACACACGTACACTTTATGGCCACCAGGTGGCAGCAACTTACCAATCATCTGTGCAACTGTTTTCTCATACTCTGTCACTATTTTCCTGTCAGGATAAAAATAGAAAGTGCAACATTTGTCAGGTTTATTTCTCCATGGTATTGATATGTATTGTCTACATGTACACTGTTTTAAATGTGAAGCGAGGTTCAAGAGAAACAGTGACGTTCCACACCTCATCTCCAACACCTCAGTTCTGCTCTCCTCGTACTTCCGCTTCCACTCATTGACCTCAATCTCTTTAGTAATGATCTGATTGGAAGACAAGAAATGACGAGGTGAATGTTAAGATCAATAAAATTAACCATCATCGGATTGAGAGCCGCTCCTTCTGACAGTGACAAACCTCCTCTCTGATCAGGGTGAGCACTCCGGCCTTGTCCATCTCACTCAGAGGTGCGTTGTCCCGGGACAGGGCTGCTGAGTCCTGGACATCACTGCTGGCCATCTTTGTTGTGTGGTTCATAGATATCTCACTCTGCGGAACATGCAGAAAACATCCATGATCCTTACAGTTTGTAGGCGGATGCCTTATAGCGTGTCACAAATCACCTCATCTGGTGCTTTAACTTTTATTTTTCAGATCACATGATGTCTTCGCAAGGTGCACGCTGGGAAAAAACTGTTTGCATGCATGTTGATTTGACTAATTAAACATTTGAATAACCTGGAGGTTAGAAATATATTATGCGAGTAAACTATTCAATTATTGTAGCAAAATAGCTATTGTGATATAAGAGAGCAACGCAGTCCATGTGTGAAAATGTATGTTCTACTGGCTAATATTAGTCATAATTATTGGCTCAACTATCTTCTCACTAAATGAGATAAAAACCTTGGGTGCAAAACACGGCGGTCATGTTTAAATATTTATACCGCTCCCTCCCTGTGGGTCCTGTAGTCACTCACCAGATCATCTTTCAGGCTGCAGGTGTCCTTCTCCTCCTTGTGAGCTGTAATTTTACTGTCAGGACCTTTGAGGAGAAAAATAAACACATAATTCAATGACAAATGACAACTGCTAACTGCACTAATTACCCATCATCTCAGGAAAGAATAAACCACACAGAAGTCTTTCGTGATTTTCTGGTTTCCGCACTGAAACTTGCACCACAGACACAGACTGTGGGAGACGTTTGCTCCCCAGTGTAACATTTATAACTTTCTTATATCTGGGACAGGGTTTTGCTGAGCATGCATGCTCCATTGTATTCCTTCGTAAAGTTAGACACATTCTTGGGGCATTGCGGATTGTAGTAGTCACACAGAGTAACTGAAACAATGATGTCGCTGAATCCCGTTGGAACTGGCTCCTCTAGTTGCAGATTGATTGACGGATGGATGTTGTGATATCGTTGATTGAAATTGGTCGATAAAAGCCTAACTTTTTTACAGAAAAATATTGAATTTTGAGATAAAATATATTGTTCTTCCTATTTTTTAGCATATATTGTTGAATAGGGGTACAATACAAATATATTTTTCAATTGATCTCAACATTAACACCTTGCCTCATGCACACAGTGACCTCTCATAGTGCGTGTATAACATACTACCCTCGGTAATACATCAGTGAATTTAGAAGGTCAGATGGAACAAATGAGATATCGTGATTATCAACATCATTATTAAGTCTACTTGAGCCGTTTGTTTCACAGAATAAAAACGAGCTTTCTGAACAGACAGGTGAGTAAGGAATTATTCAGCATGGCTCAATAGTGATCTTACAGCGCTCCATGTCTGTGGAGCCAAAAGACTCTTTCACTCTCTGCTGTTGTTCATTTTAAACTTAAAACATTGCTTTACATTTTGAAGAGCTAAGCATACCTTCCATGAAAGAAACATCATGGATTGGGTGTTTCTTCGCAGGAGCTCTCTGGCCGTCGGGGTCCCCTCGGTCCTCCTGGCGGTCCGGTGGCTGAGCCTTCATGCCGGTGGAGGCCAGCTTCTCCTCGTCAGTGGCGTGATGAACCCGCTGAGTGATCTCTGGGGTGTGAGCCTCCACCTCGTCCTCCTCCTGGAGAGGAGGGAGGAAGATAGGATCCACATTATGAGGGGATTCATGATAAGATTCACTTCATACTTAGATATCAAATACAACTCAATATAAATACATGATTAAACTCCTTACAGGAAGAAAGACATTTAGGTTTAAGCAGCAAACGTTTCCTGTACATTACATTACTTTAGATATAGACAAGTATAATTTATTACAATCCCAAAGTTCTATTATCACTCCATTTCATGAATATATTCCAGACGCACCATCCTGAGGAAGTTATATTATGTAAGGTGATATTGGTGGACCGGGACTACACGTTATGTGAGAGACTCCGGCATTACACAACATGGTGAAGGAGATCTCCTTCAGCATGGAGGCGTTCATGCTGAAGGCAAATACAGACTCATATTTGACTGCAGAGTTATACGTCACACATATGTCGCCAAACCAGCACTGCAGAGCTGAAGCCACTGCGCGTGTGTGTGTGTGTGTGTGTGTGTGTGTGTGTGTGTGTGTGTGTGTGTGTAAATGAATGTGAGTGTGAGTGTGTGAGTTTGTGTATGTGTGCATGTGCCTGCGCGCGTAAGTGTGTGTGAGTGTGAGTGTGTGTGCGTAAGTGTGAGAGTGAGTGTGTGTGTGTGTGTGTGTGTGTGTGTGTGTGTGAGTGAGTGAGTGAGTGAGTGTGTGTGTGCGCGCATAACTTTGTGAGAGTGTGTGTGTGTGAGTTTGTGTGTGTGTGTGTGTGCGTGCGTGTAAGTGAGTGTGAGTGTTTGTATGTGTGCGTAAGTGTGTATGAGTATGAGTGTGTGAGTGAGTGAGTGAGTGAGTGAGTGAGTGAGTGAGTGTGTGTGTGTGTGTGAGTGTGAGTGTGTGAGTGTGTGTGTGTGTGTGTCACAGCTGCAGTAAGGTGACACATTACCTGATTGCACACGTCAACCACCAAGGACGGGCTCTCATCATATTTCTGAACTTTACAGGAATTCCTACAAAACAAACACAAAGCAACAATACAAGTGTCAGAGTATAAAGATCCAACAGCAATAGCTCCTCCTCTGTTGATGCAACCAGAGAGCTTCTTAGCCCGATAACAAGTGAGGTACAGCTACACACAGAACCATTCTAGTGTTGCCCAACTTCAGGAGGGATCACAAGACAGGACAGATGCACTGTTGATGTATATGATGATGTATATGGCTGTATATATTGTGATGATCATGCTCATTCATCAGTGGGGTCTGGCACAGCACACGCCACGCTGAGAGTAAGATGGGAAGCCAGCGTGCACGAAAGAAAGAGAGCGTTGCTAGTGAGAGTACTTACAACCGAAAACAGAGAAACTTGACTTGTTCAGATGTCCTGGGTCGAGTAGAAGTAGAGGCGAAAGCAGCAGTTGAGGGGTTGCGTAACAGACAAAAGGAGGTAGGATGAAGAATGAAGGGGATATGGATGCATGGGATGTAAAACAGATCAGGAGGAAGAGACAAAGGAGAGCGCGTGAGAGACTGAAGGCGTTCAGCAGCTCATCGTGTTAATTTAAATGCAGCATCAACACATGCCGGCAGACCGGAGAAGCTGAAGAGTCCAAACTGCTGCAGCCATAAGGACTTCTAAGAGACTGAACCTGGGATTTACACCAATGACCAGTGTGAAGTGTGACGTTTTTGGGCTTGTTTCAAAGCTAACACTTCCAGCCAAAGAAGAGGAAGCTCAGTGGAGTGAATCTAAATCTAAAATGACAGATAAACTGAATAAAATGAAATCTGAATTTTAACAGGGTTCATACACATTTTGACTAATGGATTCCATGACTTTTCCATGACTTTAAACCAAATGTCCATGACCAAACATTTAGTGAAATCTGGGTGTAAACATGAAAAAGTGAGAAAATGTAGTATTTAAACTAACAATGAGAATACAAAGCATACAGTAAACCTTAAATGACTCAAATGAATGAGACAATAGTTTGATTAAAAGAATAAACATTTATATAGATGCCTGTATGTATGCCTGCTTATATTTTGAGCGTCTTTCTTTAAAAAGCATATTCATTATTTCAAACTCAGCGTAAATGAACGACATGAATATAACACATGAATATAACACATTTACATGACTTGTCCAAAACTTTTGGGATTTTATTTTTTCAAGGACTTTTCCAGGCCTGGAAATAACCATTTTAAAATTCCAGGACTTTTCCAGGTTTTCCATGACTGTAAGAACCCTGTTTAATATTCATGATTATGTTGCAACCTCAAAGCTCCTGGGGCAAGAAAGAAAGTTTTCATTTTGCTGCAT
Source organism: Myoxocephalus aenaeus (assembly GCA_038501785.1). Classification (NCBI taxonomy): domain Eukaryota; kingdom Metazoa; phylum Chordata; class Actinopteri; order Perciformes; family Cottidae; genus Myoxocephalus; species Myoxocephalus aenaeus. The sequence goes on from JBAMJR010000102.1 coordinate 2,115,363, forward strand.
AGACTTACGTGATTGTCTTCTCTTTGCTTTTCTTGGGAACCGGCCTCACTTTCTTCTCCCCCGCCGGGGGGCCTGCTTTCTGTTTGCCTCCGTCTTTCACCTTCTTCTCCGGCTGAGCGGCGCCGCTGGACGAGTCCTCGGTGCTCATGGATTTCGAGGGTTTAAAAGGGTCCACGGAGTCATCAAAATTGTTTGGATCAAAACTGTAGGAGCTCTTTGGGAGCACCGGAGAGTCGCTCGTCGCGCTGTTGCTACCAAACGGATTGAAGTTCGGGTCGTCCCACTGACTTGGATCAAAGTTATATGTTCCCGACTTAGGAATAGGCATATCATCGAGGCTCAGAGGTGCAGTAGAGTCCGAAACTGGCAAAGGAGTTTCTGGAAGAGGATGCGGAACTGGTTCTGATGCTGGTTGAGAAACTGGTTCTGATGCTGGTTGAGAAACTGGTTCTGATGCTGGTTGAGAATCTGTTTCTGAGCTTGTGGGCTCTGGTGCAGGCTTGCAGGGAGCCTCAGATCCTTTGGCCTTCTGCCTCTTAGCTGCGAGTTTGCTGGTTGACTTTCTACCGCCTAACTTCCTCGGAGGGGGCTTGCGGACCGTCCCCTCGTCCAGACCGAACTCCAGCATCACAGACTTGCCCTCTGACGACGGCTCCGTCTTCTCTGCTTCTGCTGGAGGAGCTGCTGAGCCGGCCTCACATGCAGGCGAGGAGCCACCGAGGGGCTCCAGTCTGGGGAGAGAGCTTGAACCGAACGGTGGCGGAGAGTTCTGGATTTTGGATCCTCCGCAATTAAAGGGGTTGAAGCTGTCATCCAGCTGGTCCGGGTCAAATTTGTAAGTGGCCGAGGGAACAGGAAGTTCTTGTTCCTCATTCGTTTGGCCAAGCTCGTTCATCGAGGCCTTTACCTTCAGGGGTGGAGGCTTAGACCTGCTGGTTTTAGTCTTTTGAGCAGGCTCTGTCTGGTCCAGGCCATTGCACTGGGATTCTGGTTCAGCCAGAGGTTTCTGCTTAGGGGGCTCTGGCGCTGGACCAACTGCAGGTTCACTGCTAAGGACTGAGTCTGGTTCTTGAGCTGGAGCTGGAGCTGGAGCTGGAGCAGGAACGGGAACTAGTGCAGGAGCAGGAGCTGGACTGACTGCAGGTTCACTGCTAAGAACTGAGTCTGGTTCTTGAGCTGGAGCTGGAGCTGGAGCTGGAGCAGGAACGGGAACTAGTGCAGGAGCAGGAGCTGGACTGACTGCAGGTTCACTGCTAAGAACTGGGTCTGGTTCTTGAACTAGAGCAGGAGCTGGAGCTTGACTGACTGCAGGTGCACTGCTAAGGACTGGGTCTGGTTCTAGAGCTGGAGCAGGAGCTAGAGCTAGAGCAGGAGCTGGAGCAGGAGCTGGAATGACTGCAGGTTCACAGCTAAAGACTGAGTCTGGTTCTTGAGCGGGAGCTAGTGCAGGAGCTGGAGCAGGAGCTGGACTGATTGCAGGTTCACTGCTAAGGACTGAGTCTGGTTCTTGAGCTGGAGCTAGAGCTAGAACAGGAGCTAGTGCAGGAGCAGGAGCTAGAGCTAGAACAGGAGCTAGTGCAGGAGCAGGAGCAGGAGCTAGAGCTAGAGCTGGAGCAGGAGCAGGAACAGGAGCAGGAGCTGGAGCTGGAGCTGGACTGACTACAGGATCATTGCTAAGGACTGGGTCTGGATCTTGAGCTGGAGCTAGAGCTAGAACAGAAGCTAGAGCTAGAGCAGGAGCAGGAGCTGGACTGACTACAGGATCACTGCTAAGGACTGGGTCTGGATCTTGAGCTGGAGCTAGAGCTAGAGCAGGAGCTAGAGCAGGAGCTAGAGCAGGAGCAGGAGCTAGAGCAGGAGCTGGAGCTGGTGCTGGACTGACTACAGGTTCACTGCTAAGGACTGAGTCTGGTTCTTGAGCTAGAGCTGGAGCTAGAGCTGGAGCCACATCCGGGGCAGGATCTTCAACTAGGACGGGGCCTGGGGCTTGGGATGGCTCTGTGGTTGGCGCTGTGCATTTGGCCACTTCAGCCATTTCCTTCACTGAGGGTGGAACGGGCCCAGAGCCCAAGACTTCTGGAAGACTCTCTGTTTGTTCTGCTTCCAGGGTCTGGATGGTGACTTCCAGTGGAGCACCCACGGGCACTGCGGGCTCATCTTGACCCATGTTGTGGCTGAGCAGAATATCCTGATCCCAAACCGGAGCAGTCACTATCAACTGCTCCTCCTGATCCACATCTGAAGAAGAAGAAAAAAAACACCAGAATTAACCAAAAACTATTCATAATGCAAACTTTAAAACGGCATGCACACTTCTTCCCGATGACAATCTCTCCAATAGAATCCAAACTCGGATGTTGGTGACATCTGATTGGCCCCTAGCCAGCCAACGGCTCCTACTGCTGCTGTTGCCATGGCGATGTCTTACTATGAGGGCCACGACATTTAAAAATCAAGTCGTGCATTTTAAGTCGCGTTGAAGACAAAAGAGGCGGCGGCCGCTGTGGAGGCAGAATTGGCCCGAGCGAACCTTTTGACACATCAACATATTTCAGCGAGTCCGTCATACTCGCCATACTTCTGTCATGTTATGTTGCTAGGAGGCTCCACACACAGGAGCATGTTGCCAGAGTGTTGTTTTCTAAGTATTCCTGCAGCCCAACATGCCCAGACAACATGTCCTCATGATGCAAATCCACATTCATACTGAATACACATATTCATAGAAGAGGATGAGTCCTCTGTGTAATCTTACTCAGCTGCAGCGGCTTTACCATAATATTAAAAACATGTGGTCTAATTTGATTAATAAAAGGAATTGTTTTGCATTTGTTTACCATTTTGTTTTGATATATGATTGTAATATGTGTAAAAAGTGCCACTGTGCTAGTTATTATTTCCAGTCAAACACACATATCATATAAATAATTATCTCTAAACTCAAAGCCTTTTTTTCTAACGTTATTAAAAGTAAAACAATACAACATAGCATCCATATAGTTATAACAAATAGTATTGATGATTAATGATTCATGTATTACCATATATTATCATGCATTTCCCCACAAATGTATACGTCCATTCAGGAAACATGCAAAGTAATCCCCGAGCATCAATCTGTCAATGTAATCATTTTCACGTTAAGTGCCTTTCTGGTTTCGGCAAAGTCCTCAATTATCTGCTAAATATTTATAAACTGTTATACATATAGACGGATGCTGATATAATAATGGAGACGTCGGATGGCCACAAACAAACACTGCCTTCAGTACGTTTACATTAAGAGACGTTCCACTCTGCAGGGTTCACAGCTGCAGGAAGGATGTTTGTGTAGAAACAAAAGGGAATTCCCTCCTAACGGTCGACCTTCACAATGTACACTTTTAGAAAAAGTCGTTGGAGCTGCTTAACAGGAAGGACTTGTCATGTATTATTATTTAGTGATATCATTGCATTGTCTTTAAAAAGCGACGTTCATGATGCTTTCATCTTGATAACCAGCTTTGTTCAGTTACCAGTGCAGAACGGGGCCGACCGGAGCTTTTGTGGAACCTGTTGAATACCGGCGCAAAGGTCGTTCCCACACTCTGCTGCCGGCTCCTCCTCTCAGGGATTCAGATGACAATGACAGCGCTGCTGCCATCATCACACCCCGAACTCAGTGTGCTTTCATGCCGTCTTACATACCGAGCAATCAAAAGCTTAAATGCAGGATGTAGGTGCATTCCTAAAATATGCACGTGTATCCAGTTCCTGTGTGGAGAACCTGATGAACCACCAGCTCAGACACAGCAGGGACTTCATATTTACTATTTAAAAAGATTACTTTTTCATTTAAAAGATGAAGCAGTTTGGTCTTTAGTTGACTATAAAGACATAAAGACAAACACATGTGCAGGCACGTGATGGCTGAACATCAAGAGACTCTAGTTTCCATGGCAACTTTACGGAGGGCCAGTCTGTCTTTAATGTGCTCGAACCGACTTTTCTTCTGATCTGATTGATATTTGTAATGTTAATGAGACCCCCACCCTCACCTGTTCTGTCTGCATCAGTGTTGTTGTTCTCCAGCTCTCCTGGGAAGGCTGGATGGGCGTGGGCAGGAGAGGCGGCTTCAGGAGTTTCAAACTGACCCTCTGAGTCAGAGCTGTGGAAGGCAGAGAGGAGAGAGCGTGAACTTTACACACATTCAAAGCACGAGGAAGCTGGAGGACAACAATCTGTAACTGAAGAGCAGTGATCATAACTACTGGGACTAAACAAGCAAAGGGCTCTGAAACAACTGCACAACATTAAACTATGCACACGTATACAAATGCAATAGCTTTATTCTGTTTCATCACATGAACCCTCATCACTGCATCACTTTTTTGATAAATGCAGCAAAGATCAGATATTATTTTGAGTTGGATGTGCCTTTTACAAGTTTCTACTGTTTCAAATCCATCGATATTACGTCTAATAGTCTTTCCTCTGATGGTGCTTTGTGCAACACTCTGCACTGGAGAGAAAGAAAAAGATGAAGTAAAAGAAAGAGAGAGAGAAAGAGGAAATAGGAGGGCCCACTCTTTCCTGTCACATCTTGAGCACTACACAGTGTGAGTCGGCACCACACAAACTAGTTCATGTATATGTATTCATCTTAAAATAGCATTGTAGAGCAGCAACAATCAATTTGATCTGATCACTTATTATGTAACTCTAGTAATAGTGCCGTGAGATATTGATGTGACTGGTTAGATAACTGCTGGATAGTAAACAAACATGGATTTTGGCAATTAAGGTCGAGCGGTGATAAATAATAAATACAATGTCCAAGTGCAGAGGGCAGCACACACTTTACCTGGAACAATGGCCGTGCAGGATCATATAAAAGCAGACAGAATAAGAGAATCAGGCCATGATGCATGGATGTGTCACGTTAGAGAGCAATGATTACGTCATTAAACTAAACAGAACCCGCCTGCTGGAGTGAGACATGAGGATGTCATGTCAGTGTGACACCGACATGACACCGTCTACAATCTGCATGCAAACTAAACAAGAAGTGCTTCTGCTCCTCTTTTCCTTCAGATAATGAGAGATCCATCCACCTGGCAGGTGGGCGCACAGTCACGCGCGTGAAAACACGCGTGACTGAGCCTCCTCCTCCTGTTCAGACAATGTACATTGTCTGAACAGGAGGAAGGGGCTCTGTCACGCGTGTTTTGGCTCCAGCACAACACTTGCCTGCAGCCTTGCGATCTCTCATCCTCCTCCTCCTCCTCCTCCTCCTCTTCCTCTCCACGTTGCTCCCTCGGCTCTCGCCCCTCTTCATCCTCCTCTCCCTCTTCTCCCCCTCTCACCGCCGTCCACGTCCATTTGGCCCACGACACAGGTGACAGCCAAGACATCCCTCCACGCGTTCCTCTTTGGACTCACAGACTCGCTGGAATGGTTTCCAGCGCGCGCCCGAACCTTTTTCTGTGCGCGTCTTCCTCAGATGTCAGCAGCTCTCACATCTTCCCACGGAGTACCCACTCAGTCTCCCGTGAAGGGAGGAGACATGTATCTTCCCCTTCTTCTATTTGTGTATTCTCCGTCTTTACAATCACACAGATTCAGCTGCTTCCTCTTATCCTCGCGTGTAATGGTCCCAGTCACGCTCCAGAATACCTCAGCTCTGATCAGCTGGGTTTCAAAACGCTCCCCAAACTCTCCCCTCCACCTCGGGCCGGTCCACGGACGCAGCGCGCCACGGGGGAGGCAGGACGCGCGTGGTTTTCAACCACTGTGTCGCGGCACACTAGTGTGCGTCAGGTGTGCCGCGGGAAAATGTCCAATTTCATTTAATCGATCCCAAAAAATATTATTTAGTTGTCGCAAATAATTTGCCATTGTTGAGCGTCTGAGCCTGAAATATAGTGGTTGGCCTAGTAGTTAAATACTCTCCCATGCGCAATAATTATCTATATATGCTGTATTATGCTACAATGTGACATTTTGTAACTGTTTTGGTTGTTGGTTGTGCCGCTGGATTTGTTTTATTGGAGACAATGTGCCGCGGCTCAAAAGATTGTTAAAAAACAGTGAGCTCCCCTGTGGTTGCAGAATGGTACGGTCCTGTCAGGCCGCGCTTCCACTCTGAAGCAGAAGGAGGGAGTCAGAAAAACAAACACAGAAGGTGGAGGAGGAGCTGGGCTGCTGGGGCTCCACATTTTATAACCCAGAGAGAGGGAGAGAGGTTAGGAATGTCGGGCTCGATCTCTAAAGCCTACTTTGCTCCCCCAGGCTGCGGAACAGTTCACTGTTTCCCCCACCCAGGGGCAGCCATGCAGGACCAGGGGAACCGGTTCTGCTGCAGAGCCCCAGGAGGTCTACCTGCATGCAATGTGTTAACAGTGAACACACAGGAAACATGGCCTTCTTAATTGATGGTAAAAGCCCATTAGTTGCATCTGAAACAGGTACATGTTGTTGAGGCAGGATATACTCAAGATGTGTCTGAAATACCTTAACAGTCTTAAAGTGTTAACTGATGCTGTGAAAGCCACTCGCCACTTCAACAGAGAGCTCTTTGTGAAGAAGAAGAGACCCTTGATTATGGAAGAAGACATGAAACACATACATGATTTATTACTGACAGCTGATGCTGGTGATTGGACTATTTCTATTTTTCTCGATGTGATGCCGTTGATGGTGCAACTTTGTTGGATTGCCTTGAACAATGGGTCGGCCCGTCGAACTGGTCAGACAGAACCTTTCCAGTAGCTGTTGGTGAGGCCTCCTCTTCTCCTGTTCTCCATGTACTTGCTCCCACAAGGACATATCCACAAACAACATATTATAATTAACATTGTCACATGAATGCACCTCAGAGCTTTGTCTCAAACCACTGAAGGCCTCCTCCATCACCTAATGTCAAATGTCTTAAAACTTCCTCTAGCAAAATTAAGATGAATCATAAATATTTATATTTGGTTCGCCACAGGGTGTTAGACGATGAGCCCCAGCCTCAGATCCTCAAGCAGGGCTCTGCTGGCTGCGATCGGACTTCTGCGTTCAATTTCACTCAACTTTGGAACTTCCTGTCTGAGAATCCGAGGCTCGGAGAATCAGACACATGTTGCAAATCTTCTTAAAACTTCATCATTTTGATATGTGAGTTGAAATGAAACACACATCAGAGCTTCACTGTGGTCACAGCTTCTGCGCTTTTTCAAGAACACATTTTTTTGTTTTGCATGCCTTTGTCCTATAACATGCGAATGCATCCTCTGTGTATTGTTTTCTAAAACTGTCCTCCTCCTTCAGGGTTTGTTTTGGCCACGCAGCAGCTAAACTCCTCCCAAATTCCAATGAAGGAGCAGAGAGACACACGTTGCCTCAGCCGGGCTCAGAGTTTCCACACTGGACCCGAAAGGGAGGAGTTTGTCCTCCGCCCACGTATTTATGTCTGGGTCTGAGGCTTGAGGCTGAGGTGAGGATGAGGAGGAGCCCTGCTTGCATTGATTGCAAGGATCAATTTGTGCCTTTTATTTTAGGGTCAGTATAGAAAAAGAGAAGAAAAAAAGCCCCTCAGTAGCTCAGGCTTATTAGAACAAAATATTAGTGTTCCCACATGTTGTCCTTGTCAATAATATTTGATCAACACAGGTCTGAGTAGACAAAGCATGAGAAAAAAGAGAAGATGTTATCATGGTGTGTTTTCTGAATTTGTGGAGGTTATTTTTCCACAATAAATTGAGAGATAAAAGGCCATTAAACTCTTATGGATTCTCAGATTATTTTAAATTGCTCCCTGCACCATAGTGAGGGCCCAGTAGAAGCTCATGGTAACCAGGGATGTGTGGGTTACATAAACTCATAACTCTTCATTGCCAGGTTTTTTTAACAAACACACGAAGGAAACTTGAACTAAGCACCGCCTTCTTTTTCCCTGCTTAAAAACAAACTAGTCGTCCCGGATGACAGCTTTATACCTGTTTTCTAGTCTAAAAGTGGGATCAAAGACCACCGCATTCTGCCACCACCACAGCCACCAGAGGTCCTGCCAAGGAGTCTGACACGGCACTCAAATCCAAATAGAACTCAAAAGGGCTCAGATTTCAAACACAGTGGGAGGAACCCCAAAGCAATGTTGAGACAACAGAAAGAAGAAAAACTACTCCGGCCTTCCGAGCCCACCGAACCTTTTCTCAGTTGACGCAGCAACGCAAATTCTGCCTGCACTAAATGTGACTAATTACATTACATTACATTTCATTTAGCTGACGCTTTTATCCAAAGCGACTTACAATAAGTGCATTCAACCATGAGTACAAACTCAGAACAACAAGAATCAAGAAAGTACAATTTCTTCAAGAAGGCCAAACTACAAAGTGCTATCAGTAAGAGACATTTAAGTGCTACTAAGTGCTACTACGGCGCTACCTTCCTTATTCAAGGTGTAGTCGAAAAAGATGTGTTTTTAGTTTGCGACGGAAGATGTAGAGACTTTCTGCTGTCCTGATGTCACACTAATGACACATTTATGTTCAGTGTCCATGTGAAGCTTAAGAATGAATCCAGTAACACTATTTTTCTGACAAAGTTTCCCTGCAACTTCACAGCTCAAGTGAATGCAGAGATAATATTTGCACATAAGCATATGATATATTTACACTGTGCTGTGTCTACAGTATCATACTGTACCCTCGCGCCATAAATAGAGACAATTTAATTTGTAGAGGACAACAGGGGGAGGGGCATTATTATTTATTATACAACAGCCCGGCCTCTGGAGCCTGAAATAAGTGCAGACACACATAGAGGGAGGAAGTGAATCCAAATGGGAACACAATATTTGTGTGTGTGTTGAGGAACAGATGAGGAAGAGGAAGGACAAATGGAGCACGCAAAATGACAGAAACAACAATTAGCCCACGTTAGCATAGAGTAGTCCTGATGTTGGTCACAACTGTCAGAGAAACTGAAATGGCTCTGATAGTAAATATGAACAGTGGCAAACTGAAGCGTGTGAGATGAACTTTTAGTTTTATATAAATGGCAGCTAGATACTTGCTGAAAACGTTTGGCTTTGACTTAAAGTTATGACCACATCCTGCCAGAGATGAGAACTACCTCCTCTGGTTAGAAAAGTAGGCTACTCATACATCACATGTTCCCTATAGTTTCACTCTGAGCTGTCAAAAAGCTGAATCAGTGTTGCAGCGACATCTAGTGGTGAAAGTGCATAGTGACACCCGGACAGTGCACTTCAATACGCAAAACACATTAATGCTGTTTACATATTCTGATAGCAGTAAATATCATCAATTTAAATACCGAGTTAACAAAGGTCACAAATAAACCTAAAAAAATAGCATACGGTATCTATTGCGTAATACACCTTTACATGTATGTTCAATTACACACCATCACACTGTATGAATGAACATTGTGATTATTGCTTTTGTATGAAGTTAATAAATTGCTAGTCTTTAACATACATATGTTTTGTGAAGGTTTAAAGGTATGTTAAAAAAATAAAATGACATTTTCGTAGCCTTATTGTAACATGTATTCTTACCAGTAGCAGCTCAAAACCATATAATTTACAGTTTTTCTTAATAATGTAATAAAATTAATATTAATCTATTGGTTCGGTCCTCCACAACGGTGCCAAGTGGGAGTAAAGTTATTCGACATGTGGTCAGATTTGAAAATGCCGAAGAAGAAGAAGAAGAAGAAGAAGTCCGCCGAACCCGAAGAAGAAGTACTTCCGTTCTAGTAAATGGCGGTTGTGAGCAGGGTGGCCAGTAAACATTACCACGGTTATAACAGTAACTGTCTCATTATCATCAAAACATGTACTCGACTGTGTCGGAAACACGGGATAGTTACAAAATGTGTATTTTCAACTTTCAGATCGGCTCACGTGTCGCGCGGACAGGAAGTTCACTGAAAAAGAGACGAAAGCGACGCGAGCGGTAAGTGAATCTAGTCGGAGCTAACGCGAAGCTAGCACGGCTAGCGTCATCGGTGAGGGTCATCGGTTAGTTAAGTAACACGTCTGTGTTTGGCTACTCTATATTTTTTTAAAACAATCAACTAGCAACCTCCAGAAAACAGACATGCTAGATGAGCTAGCTCCTGCAGCTAACATTCCGAGGCAGCTTTTCTTCAACGTTGCGAGTTACAAAGTTGACTGTTGACGTGTTTTTAGTTGAGAGATGGAGAACGACTGTGGAGAAGAAGACGCGCCGCCCGAGGAGAGCGAGCTCCGGCTGAGAGTGGAGTCGTTGAAGCGGGAGCTCCGAGACTGCAGAGCCGAGCTGTCCAAGCTCCAGAAGCAGCTGAGCCAGGCCGACAGACTGCAGAGGAGCACGGGGAGCTACAACGAGGACCTGCGGACACAGGTGCGCCAGGACCGGAGCTTTATTTAGGGAGTCCAGTCTGCTATATTGCACCTAACATAATTAAATCACTATGAATTAGTAGCTACTTATGACTTTGACTTATGACTTTACTTATTTGATGTGGTGGATATTTATAGTTCATAGCTTACATCTATGCACAAAAAAACAGATGCACTGTTAAGTGTATATAGCATATTATATAGTATATTTATTAGTATTTGTTTTATTTTATTTGTTTTTATTGCATAGCTTTTAGGATATTTAAAATGTTGTGTAAAGTGACTGAGTATTACGAAAAGCGCTATATATATTTATATAGCGCTTTTCGTAATAAATGCATTATTATTATTAGCGAAACGCTAATTTCCAACAACTGTCCACATGAGGCTTTTTTAAATTATTTTATATATAAATACAATATGATAAAATAGAATAAAAAAGAAATACATCCACAGATACATACATAGATGCATACACAAAGTACAAGTATGTGTTACAGGGGTGTTAAATGTGTGAACAATGTTGTTTTTCTCTTAACTATAATTTAAGACCTTACTATATATATATATATATATATATATATATATATATATATATATATATATATATATATATATATATATATACACACACACACACACACGCACACGAACAATGTTGTTTTTCTTATTTATCATGTTATTACACCCCCATAACACACACACACACACACACACGTAACTTCACGAATGTCTGCCACATGAATTTATTTAAAATGCATTTCCATCCCCAGGTCGACCAGCTGAGTGCAGAGATTCATGAGCGGAAGAAGAAAGATAAAGACAGAGTGCACAGTGAAACTCAGACAGAAGAATATGTGTGGACAGAAACAGGTGTGTTCATTTTGTATTTATATAAAATAAATTACATGATCATTACCTTTTTTGAGTATTGACAATTTTTTTTCAATATTCCTCAGATTATTACAACTACTACTATGGAGGCCAGTCTCAGAACCCAGAGGCTTCAGACGTGAAGGACGGCCGGGACGCAGCAGCAGCTAATGGCAGCGAGGCAACGGAGGTTTCAACACCGGTTGAAGCAGCTAATGCTAATGCTATCCCTAACCCTGATGACAGCGTTGCAGTCACAACAGAGGTTTGTTGTGTTAAAAAGTTTCTTGAAGAGGAAGTAATGGTATTGTACGTTATGACTGTTAAATGTCATCGTCTCTTTCAGGAGGGTAATGGAGGATCCATAGCTGATATGTTGAGGGCGACTGCTGAAGAGGCTATGACACAAACTGGGTTTGTCTTTGATGAGACTACTGGGATGTACTATGACCACAGCACAAGCTTCTACTACGACTCGGTTCGTAACATTAAGCTGTCTATACGTGATTAATACAGCAGCAATTAGTTTTTCTCCTTTGACAGACGTGTACAGGTCCGCTTATCTTATTTATTTCTCTTCCGCAGGCCAGTCAGTTGTACTACGATAACAACACAGGCTTTTACTACTGCTTTGATGCAGAGAGTGGACGATACCAGTTTCACTCCAGGATTGAGGTGCCTGCTGTACAAACTGCTGCAGAGCCTTCCCAAGACAAGAGCACGGGTGAAAAGAAAAGCAGAAAGCTGAAAAAAGGGTCCAAGAAAGCATCCCACCAGGACGATAAGGTATGAAACACCTGGATCTTTTATTGATGCATAACATAAATACATCTTATACTTTGACTGACAGCTGGCCTTTGACTTTGTAGTTCCCCTAAAAACCTTGATGTTTCAAATACTCGTGACTATTGGTTTCAGTCTTCAAATGCTTGATTCTTTGTATTAGACTGAGGTTAGACGACTAAAAGATTATCCTCTGACCTAGGTGCAAGAGGTGACTAACTCATTGGCTAAAATGAAGATTTCTTCTTACTGGAAGACTGCTTCCCACAAAGGTACACCTTTAATTAATTTAAAGTGTTACTAATACACCACTCGTACAGTTCCAATTAAAGTGTCGGGTCGGTTAGTCACAACAATACTTTGACAAATATTGACTGACGTTATGATTCAGTCTTGTTGGGTCTATAGCAAGTTCTCAAGTGAGTGAGGAGATTTTAACACTATCAATAATGTGTAAACATAACCTACAACTGAAGATTACCCAAGAGTCATTTGGTGGAGGTCTATAGTGAGTTGTCTTTGAAGACTGAAACCAGGTACCAGACATGAGCAGGTGAATGGGATCTACAAAGCCAGCCGGCCCTGTCCTTGAACTTCACTGCAGATGGTAATCTCACTGTTGACTGTCTGATGGCAGGAACTCATATGGGATGAGGTGAAGTTGGAAGAAGAAGAAACTGAATGGGTTGAAAGGAAAACAACGAAGAAGACCGCAAAACGGAAACGAAAGTCTCGCAGTCCAGATGAGGCTCCACGTAGAAAACACTCCTCCAAACGCAGAGAGGGGAGCAGCAAGACGTCATCGAAGAGGAAGAGGCAGAAAACAGATTCTGAGGATGATGAGGATAATAAGGATAAGGATAGATCAAGGAGGAAAAAGAAGAAATCCAAGTCAAAAAAGCTGAAGAAGAAAAAGAGTCCGGCTTTGAGCGACAACTCTGAGGGGAACAGCGAACCGGAGGAGGGTGAGATCACCGAGTCGGAGAAAGAGGAGTGGGAGTCCACTCCCTCGTTCTCATCGTCTTCCAGCTCCAGCTCCAAGGAAAGCCCGGAGTCAGAAATGGAGACTCAGAGTCATGAAGGTGAGCGGAAGAACAAGCCGAATTTAGAGCTTGTTCGAGACACACATCTGAGAAAGAATCATAGGGAACGGTGTTTAATCTGTTAGTAACTTGAAGCGTTTCAGATCATCACCTGTCATTTGTTCCTCACACTTCAGACAACGGGTTTATTTTTCTTGCAGCCAAAGACATTTGGCCGCCCTGTGTGAGAGTGACGGTGGTCAGATCCCCGGTGCTGCAGGTGGGCACTCTGTTCATCATCACGGCCGACTCTGCAGCCACCATTGGCAGGTTTGTGATCTTTTTTTTCATCTGCACACGGTTTGAAACTTTTGTACCAAGAAAAGGTGAATGCATGTTGTTGTAGACAGAATGACATGACTTTAAATAAGCGCTGAGCAATAACCCCATGCCAGACTAGAAGTGATGTCTCAAATATGAGAAATTGATCTCTCGGTAAGTCATAAAGAAGACAACCTGCTGTCTTTCTGTTGCAGAGAGAAGGATATGGACCATGCCATCCGAATACCAGAAATGGGAGTCAGCAAGGTACCCCTCCAATTATATTTTTGCCCAGCGATCTTATGATTAATTTGCGTATTTGATGTCCCTAACTGACCTATGTTTGGTTGCAGTTCCACGCAGAGGTGTACTTTGACCAGGAGCTGCAGGGCTACATGCTGGTGGACCAGGGAAGCCAGAATGGAACGGTCATTAATGGCAACAGGATCTTGCAGGTCAACATTCTGTCTCTCGTCCGTTGCCTCTAAATAGAACCGTAGAACTTCAACGGAACAATGACGTTATCGACGCTCGTTTCTTCCGCAGCCCAAAACCAAATGTGAGCCTCATGCACTGATGCACGGCGACGAGGTGAAGATGGGCGAGTCCGTGCTGTCTTTCCACATCCACTCGGGGACAGACACCTGTGACGGCTGCGAGCCTGGTCAGGTGATGGCTCACCTCAGCAAGCACAGACGAGAGGAGACTACAGGTGAGACTCTGGAACAGCGGTGACATTGGAACATGTTTGAAAAGCCTGATACGCTTTTTCTTTGTTTAAACCTTTCCTCAAACAAAAGCTCGGCGTGAGATTGCACTCACTAGTTTTGCTGTTTAACATATCATGTTAGGAGACAGGAGAAGAAAATACTTAGTTTCACTCTGTATTTCCCCAAAGGCCCTGCTGCTGCCTTGGTGAGCAAAGAGGATAAAGAAGCTCTGAGACAAAAGGAGCTGAAGCAGATGAAGGCTAAATACGGCCTGCAGGTTAGTGTCATCAGGACTAGCAGCTGCCAGCTGACCGCTTCCTCTCTTCATGCCTCTCACCGCTCTGTTCGCTGTGCTTTTACGTCAACAGAGCAGTGAGTACGAGGAGGCCAAAGCTCTAAAGAACCCCAGGTACCAGGACCGAGCAGAGTCTCGCCGGCAGACGGTGGGCAGCGAGGGTGTTTTTCAACGAGATGACGCACCCGCTTCTGTTCATCAGTAAGTGTGCTGTCCAGTCACTAAAGAAGGGTAAGAAATGGATGAAGTGGTAAGCATGTAATACCTCTTACTTGTCTTCTCAAAGGGAGATCAGCGAAGTCAACAAAGGACGGAAAATGCTGGAAAAGATGGGCTGGAAGAAAGGAGAGGGTCTGGGTAAAGGTGGAACTGGAATGAAAGCCCCGGTAAGTCCATCTGTTGACGTTGACACAGATTCTGCATTGAGTAAAGTGTATTGCAGAGCAATGCTTTGATTTCTTTCTCATTTCCTTTCTCCACAGATTCAGTTGAAAATCCGAAAGTCCCAGTCGGGTCTGGGGGCCGGTGCCGCCATGTCTCTGGACTGCGCCTCGGTGACCAAATCAAAGTCCCAAAAGAACTGGGAGAAAGCCCGCGAGAGATTTGCCGATACGTGCCAGCCGGACGCGCTGTCGCCGAAAACGCAGAAGAACAAGTCACCCAAAGCCTGGGTCAAAGAAGAAGAGCCTGAGGCCACGAACACACCAGCAAGCGGTGACGCAAACGACCAGTTAGGAACAACTGAGTGAATGAACTACGAGGTCTGACGCCTGAGCAACTCTATTTTATACATAAAGCATCGCTGCAGACCAGCAACCAATCGAATGCGAGCTGGTTTCCTCTTCTCGCAACTGCTCTGAAGCAACCATGTCTCATTAGTCAACGTGTCCAGCAGGTTGTCCACCGCTGTGCATTCACATGTAAATGTTACTGTGTGGTTGTAGAGTGTGTTTTTATTTCTTCTCCACAAGTAAAGCTGTATGGAATGTTTACAGTCCTCAAAAAAAAACCTCTGAAGACCAGCAGTGTGTGTTTTTTAGGTCAGAGCTGCCGCCGCGCGCCCCGGACCCAAGAGGACACGAGTCGCCTCGAGCCATTATTGACACGACGGAGCTTTATTTCTCACAATGAGATCGTTGCCGAGACCAAACCGGAACCGATCGAGTTAAACTGCTCGGCGTCCCAACAAAACAAAGTGCTGCACATAGATCTGTGAACATGCTCAGCCTTTTGGTCCCGTTTGTTGTCATTATAGTGTAAAATACAAACGCACACACGTATCCACATCCGTGAGGCCGGTGAGCAAACAGTCCGCCTGTCTTATCTGCGGCTCACTGTGAGGGTGTGTGAATATTTGCATGTGTGTGCCAGTGTACGCTTGAACAGAGGCCACTCGCCAAATGGAGAAAAGAAATGTGTTGTAGTTCACGCCACAGTAAAATAGTTTCTTACTCACTGCTGCATTACAATAACTCCATATATGTTCATGAATATGAATATGAACTAGTACTGTGCAGAGGTTAGACACGGGTTCAGCCGTAAACAACAGCATTTTATAAAGAATGAATGACAGGTGAGTGGGTTGACTCACGTGACACTGAAGGTGTGACTCCGTGTGTCTCGCTTGCTGCCGATCTTCTGACTTAAACTAGCACCCATCGTGATCTTCTCTCTCAGCCAGCACAGAGATCCTTTATCTAGTCGGCACGCTCCGAGACGTCCGGTGTGTAGCGGCGGTGCCGTCAGGGTTCTTCTTCTCTGGTGACAGGTGGCCCCGCCCTCCTCAAACCTCCCTCAACCTCACTGGAGGTAAACACTGGACAGCTGATCCTGCCGTGTAATAAAACAGGGCGGCACCAGCTTGTGTCCTCTGTGCTCGGCTTGTATTGAGTAGAAAGTCTGTGGTGAGTCATGAGATAGTGAGTTGATTCTTCTGTGAGGACGTGGCTCGAGGCCTCAGATCTGGCTTGACCAGTTCCCGACACTGGGAGCATTCAAAGGAAGTGCCGGTTATTCAGGATTATGCCAAATGTGAAGTGATTCTATGTTGTTTTAGGCCAAATCTATTGATGGACAGGTGTGTTGTCATAATAACACAACAGTAATGTAATCTCTTGTTGAAGCACATTTTCCCAACGGTTCATGTGACGGCTAGAGGGCCCACAGTGGGGGAGGGGATGTGATCCCATTACACAAGTCACAAGAGAATCTCAGAGCAATTACAAACATTTGGTGATGAAATAAATGAAGACAACAATCAACAATCCATCTTTGTTTTGACCAACTTCCTGCCAATCCAGCTGACTTTACCCAGACCAAACTGGACTGAAAAAGCAACTGTTACCAAAAGGTTTGTTTTGTTTTTGCAATTTTAATGGTTTTTTCAAATAAAAGATCAATACTTGGCGTCCGTGTGTCGATACAATATTGTCACGCAAAACATCGAGATTCTTCTATATAATCAATGTTTTCCCCAACTCCGCCTACACAGGTTGTGAAGCCGTGCCAGTTCATATTAATCTTGCAGAAATAATACACCGGGGCAACTTGTTTCTCCTCGTATCAGACTCTCACACGTTATGTTTATATACACTTCATACACACTACACATACTTTTAATTTTTGCACTTTCTCTATTGTTTAAATTGAATTTCCTAAATTAATACTCTGCGCCGTATATATCTTTCATCCCTGTTATTTTTATTTTGGTGTCTGTAAGCTGCTACTTCGACAACAAATTTCCCCTCGGGGATGAATAAAGTATAAATCCATCATAATGACACCTTGTATTCCACGCCTTAGCTTTGGGCTGCACACAGGTCAAAGGTCAAGGAGCGAGAACATGTCATCCCCTTTGTCATGTCACACACGCACACACACTGCCCCCCTGTGGACACTGTTGTGCAGACATGCAGTTCTCCTGCTCTGTCATGGGAGGAAGTCTGACATCGACTGGTGGACTTTGAACACTACTGGAGTCTTTACACTGTAGACCTCTCCACTTTGTGTTAGAGCGACCACACAGTACGAGGGAGAGAGCAACTCCTTCATCATCATCATCATCATCATTCATAGCTCCCCTACATGGCAGGATATCATTCATTTCCATCGTGGTCAAGGGCTATGCTTTCTGCACTCTGTAATTTAGGAAAATGCAAAATACAGCTCAGTTAGCGACGGTTTGGTTTAAAAGACTTGAATTGCAGTGTGCATGCATGTACAGCGTGTCTGCTGTGTTGTGCTGCTCAGAGCAGCTTGTTGTTACTAAAATAACAGTCACAGTGTGTTGATCAGAGAGGCAGACAGATGTGCAGCAGAGTGAAGTTTTGTGCACACAGAAGCGTCCTGGTCACGTGAGTGAAGACAATAGCTGACAGGCGGATGGGAGTCCTCCTTTGTGATCCCTCCACTGGTATGTGATGGGTCACTGCAGCCAAGCAGAGCATAGAGCCCGGACCAGCAGACCAACAGGCTCGTGTGTGTGTGTGTAGCATGAAGGGTCTTCATAATGGAGGATGACACACACACACTTTTGAATGTAAGGACCCAGAAGCCTTTGTGCTCTTTTACATGACACCGTTAATGCGAAACTCTACATTTCCACTGGCAATTCTTTATAAAGAGCTTTAATAATGTGTGTTTACGTTGAATTTCTTTATAAAGAGCATTAATAATGTGTGTTTACGTTGAATTTCTTTATAAAGAGCATTAATAATGTGTGTTTACGTTGAATTTCTTTATAAAGAGCTTTAATAATGTGTGTTTACGTTTCATTTCTTTATAAAGAGCTTTAATAATGTGTGTTTACATTTCATTTCTTTATAAAGAGCATTAATAATGTGTGTTTACGTTTCATTTCTTTATAAAGAGCTTTAATAATGTGTGTTTACATTTCATTTCTTTATAAAGAGCATTAATAATGTGTGTTTACGTTTCATTTCTTTATAAAGAGGATTACTAATGTGTGTTTATGTTGTATTTCTTTATGAAGAGCTTTAATAATGTGTGTTTACATTGTATTTCTTTAAAAAGACCATTAATAATGTGTGTTTCAGTTTCATTTCTTTATAAAGAGCTTTAATAATGTGTTTACTGTGTATTTCTTTATAAAGAGCATTAATAATGTGTGTTTACATTTCATTTCTTTAAAAAGAGCATTAATAATGTGTGTTTCAGTTTCATTTCTTTATAAAGAGCATTAATAATGTGTGTTTACGTTGTATTTCTTTATGAAGAGGATTACTAATGTGTGTTTATGTTGTATTTCTTTATAAAGAGGATTACTAATGTGTGTTTATGTTGTATTTCTTTATGAAGAGCTTTAATAATGTCTGTTTACATTGTATTTCTTTAAAAAGACCATTAATAATGTGTGTTTCAGTTTCATTTCTTTATAAAGAGCTTTAATAATGTGTGTTTACTGTGTATTTCTTTATAAAGAGCATTAATAATGTGTGTTTACGTTGTATTTCTTTAAAAAGAGCATTAATAATGTGTGTTTACGTTTCATTTCTTTAAAAAGAGCATTAATAATGTGTGTTTCAGTTTCATTTCTTTATAAAGAGCATTAATAATGTGTGTTTACGTTGTATTTCTTTATGAAGAGCATTCATAATTTAATAATTTAATAATTTGACATCCTTAGTTATTAACTACTTTGCAGATTAATCTTATTAATAAGGTAATACGTGATGTGTTATTATGGGAAATATTATTGTTATTGATTGTGAAATGGACCATTGTGCATAAGAGTACTTTTGGGACTTCAAGTATATAAGCTCATACTTTTGTGCTTCTGGTGAAGTAAAAGATCTGCTTGCTGCTTGTTTCCTCTCTCTCTTTGATCCAGACAGAAGCAGAAAACGACCCCTCAGCTTGACCCCAACACACTTTCATTTCCTCTCAGCCTGTGAGTCCACTGAGAGGCACGGGACCAGAAGCCCCAGCAGTCTGAGGATCAGTGTGGACTCAACTTCCCCCACACTCCACTTCCCTCTCAGCCATGCCGTGCTCACCGGTGACCGAGCCGCTCTATAAATCAGAACAGAGCACACAGGCTCAACACACACACACACACACAATTGCACTACTTTAAAACTGGGCTGGAAGGCAGTCAACAGAGATGTGAGCACACAAAATGCACTTGTTGTTAGACGTGAACGCCTGTGTGAGGAGAGGAGGAGTCAGGAAGTGGGGGTTTAAATGCCTCAGAGTTCACAGGTCATCCAACTGGAAGAGGAAATGCTCCTCATTCCAGTGGGAATATGCTTTATACCCTTCTTTAAAGCGTTAGGAAATTAAATCACATTATTTGGAGAAAGAAGCCTCTTGCACAATCATTTTTTGTGTAAAGCTAAAGCGTATTATGTAATCCTCAAAGCTGTCGTCAGGCTTCTGTTTGTGGTCCTGTGCGTCACAGCGTGTGTCTCAGTATAAATACCAAAGTCTTGGACTCCAAACTGAATGGAAATTCCAAGAAAGCTGCGGCTTCCTCCCGACAAGTGACTCAGTCAGAGCCGCGGCCGCCCGTCTTCCACCCCTGTGGCCCTTTCCTGCTGCAGCCCGGGCCTCTGGGTGTGTCTCCCGGTGACCTCATCTTCCCAGAAAACGCTCCAGAAAACCTCCAGCAGCACATCTGCTCACGTGACGCAGCCTCCATGTAACCGGTCCGTTTATAGACACAACATCTCACTTTGCTCACAACACCAACCGCACTGGTGGTGGTGTCCCAGACTCATTCAACCAGAGCCTCAGCCAGCGTGTGTGCGTGTGTGTGTGTGTGTGTGTGTGTGTGTGTGTGTGTGTGTGTGTGTGCTGACCAGCATCCTGTTTATACGGCTGCTGCCTGCTGTGACAACGGTCTGAACCTTATTGTTCTGGCTGAAGTTCTTTCCATTCAGATCTTCGTGACTCATTCTTCATGAGGTCGAACCTCGCTGCTGTGAGTCTTCACAGGAGCGGCACTAAAGGACAGAAGTACAGCGCAGCACACACACACACTGCTGGGTGGAACATACATTCATGAAAAGAGGCTTTGTGTTCATGGATAACACAACAGCTCCCACGCGGCCGCAGGACGTTTAACGCACACTCAGCACAATAAATGAGTCATCTGGCATCCAAAAGTCAGCAGATAAACAATAAAAGAAACTCAGTTAACTTCAGCAGACATGTCCGGCACTGCAGCAGACTTCTGACAGGCAGAGTCTGAGGTTCAGAGAGGAAATCATACCTTTGGGAGGACCGGCGGCCGGTGACGGATCTGTGGATGGGGAAGTCCTGGATCGGGTCTCATGAGCTCTGCCTGCTGAGAGAGGAGCCGCTGACGGAGAAGACTGCTTCTCTCTGCGTGGCGGAGCTCTGGTCCATGTGGCTGGATGGGAAATGAACTTTCTGGGCAAAGAGCCAACAACAGTGTAGGTTTTAAAGACACAGCAGTTGCAGAGCTATATAAGGTTAAGTCCCATTTTACTGTGCAAATTAAGGCGAGATATTTTCAGCGGCTGTTTTTATCAACTCCATGCATACTGCTTTATGTCCACTGCTTTATTACACTATAGAATAACTGTTTTACTTATGCTTTAATGAACACTTAGAATTGCAGTAGACTGTAAAGACTACATGCAGTATCTACATTTAAACTAATATCATAGCTTCACACTAGCCATGTTTATTTATTTCATATCATTTAAAAACACAACATTTTTAGGCACATACTTGTACTTTACTTCAGTATTTCAATGGTATGCTACTTTATGTTTCTACACCACCTAAATTCAGAGACATACGTTTTACTTTTTACTCCACTACATTTATTTGATAACTTTAGTTACTTTAGTTGCAAATTCAGATAATCAATAAATGTAATCAAATGACCCCTGGGGGAATTCACAAGATACCCAGCTTTAAGAATACACACATTATTCTTAAAAAGGCCATTCTGCATTAATATTTTGATGCGTATATTACTTTGACTTTTACTGAAAGTCTGATAGTCTTGAATCAGTATTACAGTTTAAAGTTCCTCACAGTAACTTTAAATACATGTTTTAATACAGAACTTGGAGCAGAGTATTTGAACAATGTGGTATTGCTTCTTTTACATACGAGTACGTCTTCCACCACTATCATCTTCAGGGGTTTCTCCACTCATCTCGGCTATCTGCAGTTTAATCTAAATCCCATTTCAAATGAGATTTAAAGTTTGCCTTTTTGTAATGCGCCTGTTTATAGAAAAACACATTTTGGTATCATCATTTTACAGTTTTGTCAATCATAGTAATGGTCATGACCACACACTTAAACAATATAACAATATAACAAATAACCACACAAAACAAAAGCAGCCATGAGTTGTAAATGAGTGAGTGCCTCCCTCTAGTGGTGAGTCCTGAGAAGGCAACTGCAGCAGAAACCCCGGCTGCACATCTGTCTGCTGCTGCGATCAGGTACAACAAATGTTGTATTTTCTATGTAAATTTCATGTGTTTTCTATTTGTTTTGTCTATAAATCCACGTTGACACTTAACCCCGACTGCTCCCCGTTGCTGTGTCTACGTGTATAAATGTAAGTCTCTTTGGATAAATGAAATGTAATGTAAAAATGTAATATAAATCAGAACCAGCATCAACACGTATGAGACCAAGACAAATATTTTAATCTCAGTGGAGAACTGCTCCGCCAAGGCTGAAACTAAAGGTAAAATAAATAAATATATATATATGCACTACAACACGTACTGTTTATAATTTCATGTCATGTCATGTGAATTTCATGTCATGTGAAACAAAAAACATATCTATATAAAAATTATATCTCAAAGAAACGAGTGTGAAACTTCTCAAAAAGTCCAATTCTTGTCAGACTCCTCATCAGACTCTTCATCAGACTCTTCCTCAGACTCTTCCTCAGACTCTTCATCAGACTCTTCATCAGACTCTTCCTCAGACTCTTCCTCAGACTCTTCATCAGACTCTTCATCAGACTCCTCATCAGACTCTTCATCTGACTCTTCCTCAGACTCTTCCTCAGACTCTTCATCAGACTCTTCATCAGACTCTTCATCGGCCTCTTCCTCAGACTCTTCATCGGACTCTTCATCAGACTCTTCCTCAGACTCTTCATCAGACTCTTCATCGGCCTCTTCCTCAGACTCTTCATCTGACTCTTCATCAGACTCTTCCTCAGACTCTTCATCAGACTCTTCATCAGACTCTTCATCGGCCTCTTCCTCAGACTCTTCATCAGACTCTTCCTCAGACTCTTCATCTGACTCTTCATCAGACTCTTCCTCAGACTCTTCATCAGACTCTTCATCAGACTCTTCCTCAGACTCTTCATCTGACTCTTCCTCAGACTCTTCATCAGACTCTTCATCGGCCTCTTCCTCAGACTCTTCATCAGACTCTTCCTCAGACTCTTCATCAGACTCTTCATCAGACTCTTCATCAGACTCTTCATCGGCCTCTTCCTCAGACTCTTCCTCAGACTCTTCCTCAGACTCTTCCTCAGACTCTTCATCAGACTCTTCCTCAGACTCTTCCTCAGACTCTTCATCTGACTCTTCATCGGCCTCTTCCTCAGACTCTTCATCAGACTCTTCCTCAGACTCTTCATCAGACTCTTCATCAGACTCTTCATCAGACTCTTCATCGGCCTCTTCCTCAGACTCTTCCTCAGACTCTTCCTCAGACTCTTCCTCAGACTCTTCATCAGACTCTTCCTCAGACTCTTCCTCAGACTCTTCATCTGACTCTTCATCTGACTCTACTCTTCATCAGACTCTTCATCAGACTCTTCATCTGACTCTTCCTCAGACATCCAGCAGCAGTGGCCCTGCAGCTTCCACAGACAAGTTAATGGTCCTTCATCACTTCCTTCCCTGGTGGATTAGCAGGTTGGACTTTCTGCTCGTTTATGCATCCCTTCATTCCCACTGTAGCCATGGCAACAGGCTGCTGGATACAGACACAGCTCCATTTCACCACTTTCAGCTTCACGATAAGGAGATATAAAGGCTTGGTAAAAGTCTAAATGTTATTCTGTTTCTCACAATGAATACTATAGGCCAAGCAATGTTAAAAAATATTAATAATGCTTAAGTATAGTTACATTGTATCTTAGCATAATGGATCCCAACATATTTTAAAGATAAGATTCATTGTCACAATCACAGACTTAATATATAACCAAGTATGGGAAATATACCCAATTGGACATATCCATAAGCATTATAGTCCACAAAGTCAAAGCTGATGAAAATCAATGGAAAGATGTCAGCCAATCACGACAGAACCAGCTCTCAAACCTTTTTCAATCATCATTTTACTGAGTGATGGTATCTAGAACATACTCATTTATTTTATGGCAGAACAGTTTTGGTTATTTCACTTGAGAGATTTCTGTTTTACCGTTTTTTCCTCTAGTCACAGTTTTGTTTTGAGGGAAACGGCTGCTTGAATTCCACTGAATTACTCTCTCTCAATAAGTCTCTCTCAGTGAAGTCTTCCCTGCATGCTGGTAAACAGCGGGGATTCTCAGCTTTTCTCATCAAACATGATGAAAGAGAAGCTGCTGGGCTGAATGAACTGCAGGAGGTGAGGAGGTGCGCTTCAAATCCACAACAACGAGTACAACACAACACATGAAAATGGACAGCGATAATGTAAAAAAACAACCTGCACACGTCCATTTCAATTTTTTTACTTTTAAAAACCTTCAAATGATCAATGAGAGGACATTAAAATAGAATTAGATGTTATTTATTATTGTATCTCCAGCACTAGAAAAAGGTGATGTCATATACTTCTGTGACAGCTGTGGGTTGTTTGTTCACGTCGTTATAATCTCTAAACAGATTTTGCATTCAAATGCAAACAACAAGCATCAAATCACTTCCACCCGGTCGAATAGTTAGCGACAAAGAACTTGCTTTAAATTGAGTTTTCAGGACCTTTATTCCTCACATTTACTAACATCTTGCGGTTAATTTGATCCCAGCAATTCAAACCTCCAGAAAATGATTGTAATCAAAATGATTACCCAACTTTATGTATCAGGTACTTTATTTATCTACATACATGAAACATAACCAGACCCGTCAGCACTCATCTTTTGATCTTTCAGTCCTTCGACCATGTCTATACCCTCATGCCCTGATTTGTCTGGTCTGTTTGATATGTACAGTATAAAAGCATTATCGCCCATGAAATGCAAGTAGACCTTCATCATGTGGGGCCTGGATTAAAGAAAAGACATCCGCTGCACCATCTTGTCCTCATGCATTACATTGCTGCAAGTTTGACACGTTATAAAACCCAGAAAGTCTGCAGAGCCGTGGGACTGGAACTATTGCCCCTCCGGCGTCACGTTACAACCTTTCTGTTGCTTTGATGTTCCACACGGACACATCTGAGATGAAGGATGAGAACACGTTGCATTATGGGAACTGGAGGAGAGGATCTGAAGGTGGTTGAGACACAACGTGACCTCAGAGGTCTCGTTCTCATCATCATCATCATCATCATCATCATCATCATCATCATCATCATCATCATCATCATCCTCAACATTACCTGAGCTCTCTGACACGTTCTGCTTTCACTGCAAAAGAAGCATTGATGAAACCTTATGGCAGAACACCTTTGTTTAGATGTAATTATCACTGGAGACATAAAGTAGATAGATATGTATACTTTATTCATCCCCAAGGGGAAATGTGTTCGTCACAGTAGCAAGCAAGGTTACATAGAGCAAATATCAGAATGAAAATACTAAATATATACAACAAAACTCAATATATACAACAAATAAAGAGAGAGACAGACCAAGAGACATTTAGAAGGCTGCTGTTCTAATGTTTACATGTCTTACCTTCGTTAATGTCCTAGAAAGAACAGTATTCCCTTAACTCATGTCACATGACCTGCTACAGGTGTGGTTTAGGCAGGTATCAGTCTATATAACCTAAATAAATAATGTTTATACTCCTTATATTTATTATGCAGCTAAAACAGTCTTCAATCTTAACATGTCTTGTTTGCCCACACTTCAACACAACACTTACATATCATAACTGTTTTAAGTTGGTTAGCAAACACTTTTTACACATGCAGCAGTTATGAAGCATAATTTGTAATCCCTCTGTTTGATCTCTGTTTGGATTCCTTCCCCTGAAACAAACATCTGTCTCTTAGCTGCTAAACGCTCCACTGTGTTCACCATGTTGCTAACTACGAGCAGCTAACATTAGTGTCCAGAGGGCTTTATCATCAGGTTTTACTCACATTAGAAGTTTCTCAGGAGTTTTAAGTATCATCATTTGTATGAAAGTATGTATTTTGCAGGATACACCTAATGCAACCTACTCACTCTTTGCAAACACAATCAATAAATAATTCAGCAACCTAACTACATCTTCTCAATTGACAGAATAAAAACACATTTTATTTTGTCGTTGCATTTATATGATGCCTCTCAGTCTCAGTGATGCGCTGCAGCTGCAGCCGCGAGGAGGACGTTACATCACAGCAGCATCCAGCAGGGGAAGCGGCGCAGACGGCTCCATATTGTGCAGCAGCTCTCCGCAGATCGGCTGCGTCACACCTGCAAAACCCACAAAGCGGCGCTGGAGCAGCACTCATCTCATCAGGAACAACACGCTGCAGCAAGACGAGCCGGTGAGTACCGGGGACACCTCTCAGTATATATGCACCAGATATCTGCGTTTTCACGGAGATGCTCGGTCCTTTATGTCGGAGCTGCGTGTCTTTGTGTCTCGGGCTTCCTCCCGGGCCACGCAGCCTCACGCTGGGTGTGATTTCTGCTGCTGGAGGGGAAATAAAACCCCAACATAATGATGGATATGACTCCTTTAATGCGTTATGCATCTTAAATGACACAGAAGCAGAACCTGATCCACATGCAGTGGCTCTGGCTCAGCAGTAAGACGCCTTGTTGTTTACCCCCTCAGGTTGGTGGTGTTTTTTTAAGCAGAGAAAATGGTGAAACTGGGGAATAATTTCAGCGAGAAGAACAACGGGAAGGTGTCGTGTGAAGACGGGTTCGACACCATCCCGCTCATCACGCCTCTAGATGCCAGCCAGCTGCAGTTTCCTCCACCAGATAAGGTGAGATTTATGTGTGTGTGTGTGTGTGTGTGTCCATTGATTTGAGAGCCACAGTGAGTGGCCTTTTATTCCTGTATTATAAAGCAATTAGTCCAATTAGAGTGTTTTTTTTTTTGGTGTTACCTCAGATCCTCACATAAATATTATTCCCATAGAGCAATATAAACTATTTGACCCATCCTGCTTCTGTGAACTCATGTTCTGTGAACTCTGCGAGCTGATTGGCCCTCACTGTGTTTCTACCAGGTGGTGGTGAAGACAAAGGCAGACTACATCGAGGGCAAGAAGGGAAAGCTACGATCTCCTAAGATTGCAGAATTCTCAATAAGCATCATCGAAGGCGTATCTGAGCGACTCAAAGTAAGAATCGTCTGCGTTCCCTTCATCATCATCATCATCATCATCATCATCATCATCATCAGACGCCCTGAGAGCAGACGGCCGTCATATTAATAATCCCTCACCAATCCAAGTTCTACTTTGTTCTGCTCAGGCCGCCTTCACGTCCTGCATCCTGTGCAGCCCGTCCTCTGACATCATGCCCTGTGATTCACTTAGCCCCGCCCTGAAACTCTCATTAACTCAGCTGCTGCCATGGCGATGGCCTCTAAACGGCACCATCTCTCACCAAACGCCCCCCTGGCTGGCAGATGTGTCACACACACACACACACACACACACACACGATATCGAATGATTGAAACATATGCTCTTGTAAAAGAAAAGAAACAATCCTGGGCGTCTGCAGACTTGCATGCATACCTTTAAAGAACTCTGTGTTCAGCATGCAGAGGACGCGGTGCTCCTGCTCCTGTGCAAAAGCAACAGATGAAACCTCTTCTGTCACCTCCCTTTAAGTAATAGTGCTTTAATCCTCGAACATCTGAAAGGCACGGAGGCCGTCTCCGTCTCAGAGAACTCGCTCCCGTCCTCTGATCAGCTGTGAGACGGCGCCGGCAGCGCTTTCATGGCAGAGCGTCTCTTTTATAATCTCCTGTTGCTTCGTGCTTCATGTCCTACTTTCTGTTCTCTGTGTGCGCGACAGACAGATGAAGAGTATGTTACTTCATTCACATTGACACGTGCTGTTGAAAGTCTCTCTAACCTGCTTCAAACATGCAGGGGAACGCTAGGAAAAGGTACCGGGAAACCCTCGAGTATCTGTGACAGAATCTACAGGAAAAGGTACTGGGAGGCAGTCCGGGAAACTCTCGAGATACTCAAGGGTTTCCCGGACTGGGACGCATGCCTCCCAGTACCTTTTCCTACAGATACTGTGACAGAATTTGCATTTTCATCAGGATTTCACTGTTTTTCCATTTCTCTGCACAATAATCACATTTCTCCAAAAGCAAAATCACATCTTGAATCATAAAAATAGCTCGTGCACATCGGGCCCGAACATCTCGGGCGTTAATGAGTTCATTTCTCCCACACCTCGTCTCACCCCCTCCCACTGCTTGAAACACCAGTAGCCGTTACATAACTCTCCAGAGAGGCTTTACGGACGGTCACACAAGCCTTCTTCCTTCCTGTGGAGTTATTGCATGCAGAATACTCTATATAGACCTGAGAGTTACTGTTATATACACACACAGGCTTTTTTTTTGTTGCCTTTTCACCGCGAACAGAAAACATATATACAGAAATAAAAAACAAACAATGATAACTACAAGAAAAAGGGTCTGGTTTGCTCCGTCCTCTCAAAAACATGACACATCCTGAGAAACATTCAGGTTCTCATCTTGTTCTATTGTTGACGTGGAAACATCGTCCATTTCTCCCTCTCTCTTGAGCTCTTATCCTGTGGGTTAACGGTTCCATCTCATATATCTCAGTCACAATGTTCAACCATCCATCTTCATGGTGGTTCTATTGTGTCTGTTGTCTTTTTATAGCTGCTAGCAGAGTTTTCAGCAGATATCTGTCGTCCCTTCTATACACAGACTTATTTATCAATAGGCAACTCTTCCATGGAGATTTATTTCTTTGCTTTACTTATTTTATTCCGTTCCCACTCGGGTAGATCTGTCCTTCAGAGTGATGCAGCTGTTGTCTCCTAGGTGACCCTGCTGGTGATCTGTGCCCTGGCCTT
This sequence comes from Myoxocephalus aenaeus, assembly GCA_038501785.1. Lineage (NCBI taxonomy): Eukaryota > Metazoa > Chordata > Actinopteri > Perciformes > Cottidae > Myoxocephalus > Myoxocephalus aenaeus. Next base: position 2,143,969 of record JBAMJR010000102.1, read on the forward strand.
CCTGGTGTGCGTGGTGTTCCTGGTGGTCTACAAGGTTTACCAGTACGAGCAGCCGTGTCCCGACAGCTTCGTTTACACGGTAAACACGCATGAGCGTCTCTGTCTGTGGCCCTGCATGCTATTATCATTAACAATCTTTACTTTGGGAATGTTTTAGCAATGTGTTGAAGAGTGATGTAACCGTCCTGCAATAAGATATATACTTATAAACCACATAAACCATATTGAGTCATAATACATTTACCATTTATTTACCAACAAATCTGTCCTTTCAATATCTTTGAATAGTTTTGAAACAATCTGATAGTTTTCTGTTGAAAATCATTTAGATATTAATGTGTTTTTTTCACACGTCACCAGCTTTTGATAAATGATTCTGAATGAATTGATCTGGGTTTTAAATGAATTTTAAGCGATAACATAATCTTCCTCTTTCGAATGAAAAGTTGAATTCATAAGCAATAAATCACAGCATCGCTCAGTTCAATACGTTCAGGGGTTTTGCGGCTGCAGCCTGTCTTCAGATGGACTGTGTGGCGTCTAATTCAATCTAATGTGAGCAAACAATAGATAACATTGTTGTGTATTGGACATTATTGAGTTATCATCGAGTATTCTGACTTTATGACTCCTTTCCACTTGCGTTAGCTTAGCATGTTAGCTTAAAACCTACAGCTGTTCAGCAAATGCTATCAAGCCTTCCTGCAAAACCTGTAAAAGTGTTAAATCAATTCTTGTTTACACACATTACATCTTCACAAGCACCAGTATAGATTAGGTGATGCAGCATAGTTTTTATTGAGTTGTTTCTGGTGCGATAGTCTGGCAACCTGTGAGGATAAGCGGCTCAAGAAAATGGATGCTTGTTCTCTGGCTTTTCATTTTCCTTGGGTATTCTTCTCAAGCACAGACTGCACAGCTGTGTGTTGACCCAGACATCTAACTTGTTTGTTCTCATGCGTCTGTGAACTGTGAATCCCAGTCTGTTCCTCAGAGCTCCATTCCACTTTCCTGAATAACGATGTGTTCTTTTCACACCGCCTCTCTTTGGAGCAGCAGGGTCGCTGCATGCCGGCTGGGATGTACGGCAACTACCCCCCTCAGGGCCCTGGGGGCCGCGGCCGCCTCTTCACCCTCATCAACCACTACAACATAGCCAAGCAGACCATCACCCGCTCGGTGTCGCCATGGATGACCATCATGTCCGAAGAAAAGGTCACCCAGCAGGAGACGGAGACGGCCCAGAAACTGGCCTAACCGGCCGGGGATCAAGAGGTGGCCTCACCTGCTTCAGAGATGAATAAATACATAAATAATATGGTTGTGCCATTCAAGCAAACCTCAGAGTCCTGGGGCTTTCTGTAGGGGAAACTCCTCTGATGCTCTGCAGGCTTGCTGATGTAGTTTGGGCAGCTGATGTGTTTGTAGCAGGAAGCAAGCCTCACCGCCGGGGGTCATGGTTTGTTTGAATCGCATGTGTTGTTATTTATTTACACTTTAAACACACACACACACACACACACACACACGCTTTGTACATACACATGTAAACTCGCATTGTGAAATGACTGTGAACCATCTCGTGTCTGCGTGGCTGGTTTTAACGCACGACTCTTCACTTTGCTTTGAACCCGTTTCCTCTCACATATCAGAGTACTGATAGCGCATGTCAGACCTCACCAGGTCCGCTGTCACATTCATCACCAAGCGACACAAGTTTGGCAGCCAATCTGCCACCAGAGGTGTGGAAATATTATGTTATGATATTGTGAATGAATGAGGCTTGACGTGAAGGAAACCTTTGAACCAGCGGACCGATAACGCTTGCATCGCGGTCTTGACGCAGCCATACGGCTCTCTGCATCCAGTTTTTAGTATTTGATGCATCGAGTCTTTTCAACCAGCATTGATGATTGTCTCCATTCATTTCAACTCTTTCGTGATCACCATGTGCTTTTCTTTGCCGGCCACTTAAAGGTTTACTTTTCACAGCGTACATTTTATGCTACTGTATTGAATGTGTTTTGCATTGCTAGTGAAGACACTGTATTGTGCAATGCTTTGCATTGATTAATGTCACCATAGATGGCTGTTGGTCGCCATCACAGACTCTAGATTAGGTCGATGTAGTGGAACAATCTGACAGTAGTCGCTTGTCCTGTTGCTTTTTCTTTTTTTGCGTGTTATTTAACTTAAAACTGTCACAAATGATGTACCTTTTTCAAATATGTAACGATTACCATTGAAGGGCATTTGCTACATAAAACAAATGTTAAATGAAAAACTGAAATAAAGTGCTCACATTTCACACCAACGTCCAAGTGGATTGCATATATATATATATATATGAACGGGAACTTTTTCCAGACTGCATCTTGTCAGTGATGCTGAAACCCCCTCAGGGCAGAACATAAATACAGTGAAAAGCTCCAGCTCCCTGGAGTTAAGATCAAAGAAAAGAATTCTCAGCGCTGTAATGCTTTAACCAGAATATAGTTAATCCTAATAAACAGATTAGCAGAAGTATCAGGAGGCTGTGTGTCGACAGCTGACAGGAAGCAGAGCTCTGCTGCTGTGGATGTTATCGCAAACACTGACATGAATATGAAATGCATTATGTTATAAAATGATACCGTGAAGTAAAGAAAGGAGACAAAACATTTCATTAAGACGACCGCTCAGTTTTACTAGAATGTGAATGGTGTGTCAGTACAGTTATGCTGTGATAGATATCCAATAACACAAGAAAAGCAAAACATTCATCTGGATTTGACAGTGAAGTATAATGCATGTGTCACTGTGGTACACGCATGTTTATTATATTTAAATAGTGTACATGAAGCAGCTAGTGTGAACAGTATCCCTTGGTCTGTTTTTTTTCAGTCAGCCAGACAAGAATCGTTGCTGCCGATCAAACCACCGTCGCTGCTTTTAGCTACAAACACACTTAAAAGTGGACAAACTGCCTCCATAAAAGGGCTTTTAAACATTGAATCCCTGAAAGCACTGGACAAACACTATTAGCTAGTTAGCGTCAGGTGGAGGACAAACTGCCGGTTCTCTTCTCAAAGGGCACTTTGCTGCAGCGTGAGCTGCACATTCAGTCTCAGTGTCGTCGTCTCCTCGCCGCGAGACGACCCGTGCTGCGTGTGAGGCGGCTTCCTGTCCTGCAGAGTCCACGCCGGCTCGTGGGGTTAGCTGTCGTACCAGTCCAGGAAGAGCAGCGAGAAAGAGCACATGACCAGGAAGAAGAGGATCCACACCCGGAAGCCAGCGTTGTTTTTGATTGCCTTGAGGAATGAATAGATTTATTAACAAAGGAAAACTCAATAGATTTAATCATAACGTTTGAATACCACGTGCACACTAGATGAGTGCCGTTACCTCTCGTATGTCCTCATTGCCTTCTTTGACGTTTTCTGTAGCGCCCACAACCAGCTGATGAATGCTGCCGATCTCCGTTTCCTGTCACACGAGCGGGACAAAGAGTTTAGCTTCAACCTCTCCTCAAAACACAGGATCCAAGTGAAGGAAATGAGAGGAGCTCACTTGTTGCAGGACTTTCTCAGCAAAGATCTCTTGCAGTCGAGAGATCTCCACCACCTTCCCCTCGATTTGTCTGAAATGCACAAAATAAATGCATGAAATATCCCATGAAAAAAGAGCAAAGAGCATATTGAAGCACTTTCAGATGGCATTGGTACTACAGGGGCACGCAATTGACATCTTAGGACCATTCTTTGTCCCATCTGGAACCAACAAGCCAATTTCCTCTGGCTCCTGTCCTCGGGTTACTTTAATCCTGTGAGGATGGACATGTGCTGGTTCAACATAATTGCTTCCTTGCTGACCTGGCATTTCAATAAGTAGGGCGGTGTAATTAATGGGAGGCGATTGTGTAAAGATGGATCTCTGGATCTCCACCAGAACATCTTTTCATGTGTGAACAGTTACTGACTTCTCCTCGTCATGGACATGTGGATCAGAACACACAGGTGAGAGAGAAAGTGAGCGGAGCTGCACTCACCTCACTTCATCCACCAGGCTGTTCATCTCGCTCACCAGCCTCTGGTTCTCCTGCTCAAACTACACCAAACACACAATATTACAACACCTTCATCAATTGTTTCGGACATGACACGTGGCAGTTACAAGTTAAAATATGCTGCATGTTACACTATAACGTAACCACAAACCTCTGGCAAAAAAAAGATAAATTAGCTGAATTGGCTAATTCAAAAAGGTCCAAATTAGATAGAATATAATTCGGACATAAAAAAAATGGAATTCTCACTAAAAACCTCCTCAGTGAAGCAAGCATGTGCGTTACTGAGTCCCTGTGCATTTAGAAGCTGTCTAAGTATAGCTGTCCTTTCATGAGACGAATCACACCGATCTGCATACACTGTACAGGGTTCATACACATCCTGACCAATGGGTTCCATGACGTTTCCATGACTTTAAACCAAATGTCCATGAGCAAACATTTAGTGAAATCTGGGTGTAAATATGAAAAAGTGAGTAAATGTAGTATTTAAACTAACAATGAGAATACAAAGCATACAGTAAACCTTAAATGACTCAAATGAATGAGACAATAGTTTGATTAAAAATAATAAACATTTATAGATAGAGCGTCTTTCTTTTAAAAGCATATTCATTATTTCAAACTCAGCGTAATTTGAACGACAGAACATAACAAATTTTCATGACTTTTCCAAAACCTTTGGGATTTTATTTTTTTCCAGGACTTTTCCAGGCCCGGAAATAACCATTTTAAAAATACATGACTTTTCCAGGTTTTCCATGACCGTAAGAACCCTGCTGCATGACATGACAGATGAATACTGATGTTGCCTCACCATCTGGACCTCCTCAGGAGAAAGCTCGTCCTCCATGCGGCCCTCCTCCCACAGGTTGACCGGGCTGTCCGGGACCTCCGACACACTCTTCTCTGCAGGAAAGAAAAGCAAAAGCTCCCAATTTGTCTTTCATCACGTACTCAGTCGTTCACTTTGTTCATCTGAGGCTCATAAAGTTGGACATATAACCCAGAGGTTATCACTGGTCACTTTACATTTCACCACATCGATCTAAGAGCAGCCGGTGTTAAAATACTGAAGCGGTGAAGGAGATAGATGCTGATTGGCCGGCTCTATTTTCACGGCGCAGGTCGTTGCAGCGCACGGGGATGAGGTGTGAGAGAAAGAACATTGGAGGAGTGTGGCGATAAATCAAATATCATGACACGATATTTGCCTCAAACCTTTTCCATCACTTTGCATCCTCTGTGGCGCTTAATGCAGACGCATCATCAAATGGAGAGGAGCGTGCAGAGGAGGAAAATATACAGTAGCACAGTTTTAAAAAGCATTAATGCAATTATGTGCATTTTAATTTTGTAGAAAATTAGTACAGCAAAAGCTGATTAAAATGGGCAACATTTATTTTGCAGCCTTCCGTTTGTTTCTCTTAAGTGATAACATACATTTGACCTGATGGCAGGGCCTGTATAAACCTGCTTATTAAAGTTGTGCTTTAATCAAGTACCCACAATGCACCATCAGGCTTAACGGTGCTGATGGAAATGTCTGTAGAAATGTAAATAACGAAGGGAAGCACTTCCATCTAATGGAACACATCCATTATTAATGCAGGACAGACAGCAGCTACTGGTTTAGCTATATTTAGTGTTTCATTTTATATTTACATAGTCACTGTGCATTTCCGTCACTCGTCCCATGTTCTCTTTTATTTATTTTATTGTCTTGTCGTGCACAGAATGCAAATAAAAGTGCACGTTAAGTCCGTAAAGCACGAGCACGTCTTTGTGAAACAGATCCCGGTGTCTCAGGGGACTTACTGACTCACCAGGACTTTCCTCCTTCACGGTCTTCTCCTCAGGGTGCATCACCACCACCGGCGTCTTCGCCCCCTTACGCCGGTGCTCTGGTTCCAGCCTCGACCTGAAAGCACAGAGCAGAGGGTCAGGTCATGTGAAGCAGGAGCAAGTGGTTTCAGTAAATAAACCATGAATGAAGTCTGCATGGACTCACATCCTCTTCTTGTCCACCATTCTCTTGACTCGGATGGCTCTCTGTTCTGAGTACAGCTTACATACTCCTTCAAAACAAACAAGATACACACACAGGGTTCACGCTCATTCTGACCAATGGATCTCATGACTTTTCCATGACTGTAAACCAAATTGTGTAAACATGAAAAAGTGAGTAAATGTAGTATTTAAACTACCAATGAGAATACAAAGCATACAGTAAACCTTAAATGACACAAATGAATGAGACAATAGTTTGATTAAAAGAATAAACATTTATATAGATGCCTGTATGTATGCCTGCTTATATTTTGAGACTTTCTTTTAAAAGCATATTCATTATTTCAAACTCAGCGTAAATGAACGACATGAACACATGAATATAACACATTTACATGACTTTTACTAAACTTTTGGGATTTTATTTTGTTCAAGGACTTTTCCAGTCCTGGAAATAACCATTTTCAGACAAACAAATGGATGCATAGAAAACTCTCCATAATCTGTAATGAGCTGCGTTAACTCACCTCTCAGATAAACCTCAATGAGGTCCAGCACGGCCCCTCTGTGCTTCTTTATCTGGGCTGATGTCACCTGCTTCTCTGCTATTGTGACGATAACACATTTTCTTTTTACAGACAAACTGCAAGACAAAACCATCACCTGGAAGCATACTTTACATTGCCAATGATACGTCTGGACTAGTTCACGTGCTTCACGGTCAAACAAAGCATGCACCTTCATTGCGGAGCTGCTTGATGGCCTCGGAGCAGGTCCTCATGAAGATCTGAGCGTCCTGGTCGATCTGGTCTCGCTCGTTGTCCGTCATGCGGGTCAGATCTGGCGAGATGAGACTGAACAATCACAGCGGGGTGAAACACTTTGAATGATATCCAAACACAGACTATTTAGAGCACAGCTTTAATATAGTGGCCTAAATAGTGACAGATGTAGAACAGAGACCAATCCCATCACGCACTGGGCAGAGGGCGGGCTGAACATTAAAGTGACGAGTATCTCCATTCAGCTGAGCTCAGGTTTTATTACGTTGAGAGGAAACCTGCAGACGTTAGGATGATTATGACAGAAAGGACCTCGCTGTCAGACTCACTGTCTCCCTCTGGTGGACGTCTGAGACACAACAGACTTAAACATGTGGACTTACGTAACATGTAAAGGGATGTGACCATCTATTCTGCTGGAAAGATGGATTTTGAATAACTTTGATTGGTTAAATATCAAGTGTAAAAAGTAAGAACTTTAATTATGAATATATGCGCATGATAAAACCAGAGCTGAACAATTATTAGTTGATTGCAAGAAAATTCCTCATCAACTATTTAGATGTTTAATCAATCTTTTAAGTAATTTTTCAAGCACAAATACCAAACTTATTTCCATCTCCATAACTTTTGGAATTTAACTATAATTACTTCGGGCTCTGGGAAATTGCAATGGACATTTGTCGCTATTTTCTGACATCTTAAAGAAAACAATCAATAGATTAATTGATAATGAAGATAACTATTTCTCTACATAAAATAAACAACAAATACAGTGATACAAGCAGAATAAATCATACTTTACCATACTCATAACATTATATATAATCAATTAGGCTGTTAATTTAACCTTCGTAGGTCTAAAACGATGACCAGCTGCACTAGTTTGAGAAGCGAGTTATTATTATTATTCCATAGGGTTTCATTATTCTGAGAGGCAAAGTCAAAGTAAGGAGGAAAACGGAAGTCGATAAGAAAATTGGAATACAGGAACGGCTGCAGACGAGACCACTGGTGCTTTCTTCATGGATTTTCCCACCACTAAATGCTGCTGCACTCCCATTGCCATCTCTAATGTTTAGTTAATTGGTTCTGCTGAGGCTTTATCAACAAACCTAACAAAACAGAGGCTGCTTCACACCCCCACACCTCCACAACACAGAGGAATGGAGGGAGCGAGGCCTGGATTAGTCCCAGGGCGTGATTTGTTCTTCCCTTGCTCGCAGCTCAATTATTCCAGACAATTAGACTGGAGACTGCTGCTCCAGACCACCCGACTCGCTGCTGACCCCGTGCCAGCAGACACACACACACACACACACACATACACACTGGAGACAGATTTGACGATACCTTCAAGTAGCCCTGACTCCTGACCTCCTCTGAATTGCCTCAGAATCAAAGTGTGTGTCTCTTTCGGCCTCGGAGGCTTTCCCCCGGCTGCTGTTGTTGACTGTGGTGGATTACTGCGACTGTTTGGCGTGGCTTACCTTCCGGCGCTCACATAATCTTTCCTGTGTTGCAGCAGAAAGTCTTTGAGCTTGGTGATGTTCGAGATCTGCCAAGACAAAGTGAGAAAAGAAAAAAAAGCATTACTTGATTACCTTCAACGTCAACGAGTCTCTTTTAGATGCAACGCCTCAGTGGCTCCTCCACGTGTGTCAACACGGCTTAAGAAAAAGGTTCTCAGACTTGTACCAGGAAACTATTTCCTCCCAACTACATTCAGACAGCGCCAGAGTGAAAGCAGCATTTTGTATTTATTGGATGTGACAGGCGACCAATGTCCGTCTGTCTCGGTGAATTCTCAATATTTGCTTTTGACGATTCATCAAGTCAGGGACGTGCAGAAATCAAACCTGCAATTTCCTCGTCAGACGGCTCTCATAAATAAAAACCACGCGCGTCTGCGCACAGAGCACCGACAGAGATACATCTCTAATAAGCTTTAAATTCACGAGCTGTTGCTATTTATCACAGAGGAAATGTCCACGCGTGTGTGTGCACAGGCAAAGCAGAGGAAACTTGGTTCAATCCAATATTTGCTCCTGTAATTCAGTCAAATATTAAAAAAGACCAAATTGCTTCCCTGTCCACAGAGCGGTGCTGGCAGGGAGGAGTGGGTGTGAACGTAAACACAGCGGGCACACAACTCAGACCGGCTCAGGACTGAAGAACGACACAATGAGTTTGACTGTGACAGCGACCCCGGAGCACGGCAGATTATTCTGATAGCATAACATCTCTGTCTTCAGCCGTCAGCCTTTTTTTTCTCTCACTCTAACAACCTCAATTATCAAATTGCCTCGGCTGAAAGGAGGTAACCCGGCACCGGCAGACCAATAATGTCTCCAAACATTCGCTCCTAGCGTCACGGTGACCCGAAGCGGGGGTTTTATTTGAGTTGACGTTTTAAAAAAATGACACGTTTTCTCCACGCAGAAAGGTGTCAAGACCAACAGAGCCGAGCAATTAGTTAGAAACCCAGAACTCCTTCTTCGGTTTAGAAGGTAATTCAGTGACGGACGTCACCGACTCAGGAGAGGGCCGACCTCTGTGATAATACAATTATTTGAGGTCAAGAGTTAATTGTTGTTCAGAGCAGTGGAGCTCAGAGGAGAAGAGAACCTTTATTACGGTTCAAAGCCTTCACAACATTATGCATCGGTCTCCTGAGTGACTTTAAAGAAAACGCCTGCAAGACGGAGAGGCTTTTCCAAAACTGCAGCAATGCAACCCGAACGTCCTGACAAGCGAGTGGGTGAGAACACACTTGACATCTTTTATGTTTAATAAACAAAAGTAATGTTTATTATGCATTCGGCCATTCCAATATGTATCTCACAACACATCAGATGTTTCATTGAGAAATGTTGTGGCATCTTAGTAGGTTTTATTTGTGATTCATCATCCATCTCCAAGAGGAAACACTCAAATCCAACCTGAAGTATTTAATGTGATAATTAGTCGATTAATCAAGTAGCCAAGCAACCAACAATTAATTGACAACTATTTAGATAATAAGTCCTTTTTAAGCAAAAATATCAAACAAACAAAAGGCTCTATTGTCTCAAAAGAAATGTTTTGTGTGTTTTTGTGGTCTGTGTCTGTGAACTAAATATTGTTGGTGTCTGGAAGAAAACAATACATTTGACGCAAAACCTGCTTACCATTCGCTGACCCTCTATAAACACACATGGCATGACTCATTTATATTTTACTATACACTATATCTGATGCTCACAGTTAGCACCTTTCATTTATGCACAACGTATATATTCGCCTGCAGAACTCAGTGCACTGCACCGTCTGACCTGCAGGCAGCGCTACATCCTCAGCATTGGGACATCGGGCAAAAGGAAGCAAGAAAGTGTGAGTGTGTGAGTGTGAGTGTGTGTGTGTGTGCGCTGTGGGGTGCAGGGGAGTGTGCAGAGTGCTGCTCCGGGTTGAGCTGTCTCCTGTGTGTATACATTGGAGCTCGGATTCCCAGCACAACCTCAAGGGTTTGCAGGGGGTCAGAGGGATCAATTGCTCTTGTAACTTAAGACCCTAAAGAGCAAGTAATTCCTCAACAATGAGGAAGGGGGTGGCCTTGTGCATGTGGCTCACCGTGTGTGTGTGTGTGTGTGTGTAGCGATATGCTAGTGTGTTCGCATAGGTGTGTGTGTGTGAGGCAGAGCTCGCAGCGACGGCAGGAGGAGACAGTCTGCCGGGCTGCATCTAATCTCGTCATCATCAAAGACCCCCACTTTACCTCCTCACTTTCTCCGTTCCCCTGTTCCCCTCCAGCCCCGATTGAGCCCAAACAAACTATCAGGGGGGATTATTACGAGGAAGAAAAGAGAACAGGACTTAGCTAGCGGATTTCTTAAAGAGCTTGGCCGGCTCTTTGTTTTGTTAAATGCAGGTAACGGACAGAGTGGGATGATGCTTTTGGGTTAAGTCCCTCTGCCTCCTGACCGAGGGCGATCCCGGCTGACGCCACCGAGTTGTGAGAGAGAGAGAGAGAGAGAGATGCTTCAGTGGAGAAGACTCGGCCACATGCTGCTTTTATTATCATGTTTATGTCTGACTCCATAATGGCTTTAGTTTTGTCTTTAGTCAGCTCCATAAACAAACACAAAAGTGCCATCAAAGAAGACTTTAAAGATTATTCATGAACAGGGTCTTTTTTTTTTTTAATTTATTTTCTTTCGTTTGGATTTTTACTGGATGAAAGTAAGCAACACACTTCTGGTGTTGGTTAATTTTTTATCCGATCATGCGTGGATACAACATCTGAACTTTGAAAAACATGCAAACACTTCAGATGTTGTAATGAGTGTAAAGGCAACAGAATAAAACATCTCTTTAAACTCGGTTTACCACAAAGAAGCAAGAGATGACATGAGGTCATTGAGACAGGTCTTTAGTCTGTTTTAAGAAATAAATAAATGAATAATCAGATAGACAAAGCCGATCTTTAGAAAAGCCAGCATGATTTTATGTAATACCAGTAATGTTTGTTAATAATCAGGACATGTTTTACAGTCTATTTATCAGGTAAATAAACAAACTCCTCCCGTCATTTAGAATTCAGATTCACCGGCATTATTTATGTAACCGCAATATACAGGAACTGATTTCTCCAAAATCCTGACACACACATGTATAATATATATATATATATAAAAAATATGAAATTGCACACATCTTAGATTTACGTTGGGAAGGCGTCTCCTGCAGCGCTGCAAGTGCATCAGCAACCACCTTGTTTTTGCAAGTTTGTTTGTTTGTGTGTTTTATTCAGTCAATCATTACCATACAATATTCTATATAATATACAAAACAGAAAGACTGAAAAGGTATAGGTAGAAGCAAAAAATGCTTATATATTCCTATCCTAAAGTCAATGGGTTGTTTCAGCGTTGTTTTATTTGTCTAATTTCTATAGATTTTTTTTAATGATTATGTGCTTTAAATATACTTATAAATAAATATGGATATTGTGTAGTCATGATCCCGATAATTTAGGATCAAATAATAATAATAATAATTCCTCATAATGGGCAACAACTGAAGCTAGATTTAACCTTTTAAAAACTAACCTATTTTCAAAAGTAGCTTTAAATAAAAGGAATACATTTTCCAAGATAAACCAGGATAGGTATATAGATATATTAGTAGTTCATAGTAAAATGAACTACTTTCCTTCTTCTATATCAAACTGCAGATGGTAAATTGCTGAATTTGTAGGGAAAACATTCTTCCACTCTCGACTCTAAATGTCAAATCTGGTCTCAAAAGTGAGGCCCGACGTGCGACAGCTGCTCTAAAGGAAAGAACAGAGAAACTGTGCAAGTCAAAATATTCCCCACTGGCATCCGATACAGAATGATTGATTTGAATAAAGACATATGATTTGATGAATGGAGAAAACTCCTAAAAGCAAAGCGACAGATATTGCTGCTGTGTTGGATGGCTGAAATGACATAATCAATACGTCTTGTTGTACTAATAATCTAGAACAACACACACACACTATCTTTCCGTAGAGGAGCCCATCTGTTAGCTTCATGTTCAGACTCGGTGTTTAAGTGTCGGGTCGAGTCTGCCGCCTGCTGTCATCTGCATTGCTATATTTCAGTGATTGTAAATCACAATAACTTCAGATTGTGTAAAAACAAAGCTTGACAGCACTCTTCAAAAAAGAGTCAACAGCTGCTGCTTTAGTCTTTAAATGTTTAAATGTTTAGCTTGAGCCTCGTCTATTTAGTCTGCAGAGTATCTGGTGTCCATCTTATGATTTAGAGTTTGACATCTGTGAATCTGCATTTCACAACTTTTTCCTATTTCATTTTATGAATCACGCAAAAGCCTTTTGTTAAAAATCAAGCTCGCGCTCGGGCCCGACAGGATGCCTCAGAATTCAATTTGCCTGGCTTCCATGGGAAAACAGAGCGAAGATTAGGCCAACTGGTAAAGAGAGCGTTTAGCAGCGCGTTCATCTCGGGGTGATCCCTGCAAATCACTTCCCCATGGCTGCAGCCGCCTGAGAGCCGTCCCGCCCCGACAGCTGCAGGAGGGACGCCTCTACCTGGGTGCCAAGTGTGGGACTTCTTAAGCGTTTGAGGGTTGGAAAAGATTATCACGCGGTTACCAGCCCACTTTTTGTAAATAATGTTACATAGTACATCCATTAAATTAGAAATATAACAGGTTTCAGACGTAACATTGACTCATGAGACAATATCATAACAGAGACAGGATTTAGCTTTTTTCTTCTTCTTTTTCTTCTTCTTTCTTTTACATAACTATTCGACATTTGTAAGGCTATTTTATAAATATTCACGTCGGTCAATTTTAGCTACAGGACGGCTTTAATGTTTAAACTTTGTTACTTGACCAACACTTACTTTTATTTAAGAAGAGGCCTGACAAAAATCTTCAAGACAACTGTGTCCCGGGATGCACCCTCGATCCAGGGAGGGGTGTGAGAAGGAGACTATAGTGACACCCTAACAGCACCCTGACAGCACCCTTTAGTGACGGCTGCTCACCTGCTGCTGTCAGGCTGCACAATCAACACCAAAAACTAACAAATTATATCAATATTTACCACTGTGCAATGTCAATATTCTATTCTATATATATATTATATCATTTTAAGTCAACCATTTGGTCTATCTACAATTATAATATATTTTTGATTTAGTTTTATATCTATTATAACTGGTTATTGCTGCCTGTCGTTACTATTCCTCTTATCTGCTGTAATAATGTACACGTGCCCCCTGTGGGATGAATAAAGGATTCACTTATTTTATCTGAGTTTTTCACACTTTATTCAGGACAGCGTCAGTAGAATCATGAAAATGATCCGACAAACCATTTCAAAGTTCGGTCGACATCTTTGAGTGTGCCATCGCAGGTTTAACATATCTTAGTCTAAATCAATAGTTGACTTTCATGTTGGTAATCAGACAGTTATTTGGGGCCATAAAGTCCAAAAACATAACTTTGATGAAATCCCAAAATGCCAAAAAAAACAAACATTTTGGACTTGGAAACTTGATCATCACTGAGAACAAATATAAAGTAAACCAGATTCTAACCGAGATGTTTTGAGAGTATATGAGCATACCATCTCAAAGTGAGCGTTGTCACAGGGAAGAGCCGCCTCCCATCAGCACAACACACTTTTAAGTGCTGGCCGATGGCCACACTTTTCAGGGTTTCTAAGAAAACACCGTGAGAAGGAGCCAATTTTGGAATACCAATACTGAAGGCACAGTGGGGAGCCGAGCACTATTTTCTACACACAATTTACCAATTTTAAAGTGACCCCCTCCATTTAAACTGGAGAAGGGCAGCATGCTGCGGAGAGAGACGAGGTGAGCGGTGAAATGGAGATCACAGCGCCCCAAACCGACCCCTAAGAGGTAAAAGACCGAACCCCACCCTGTAAACACTGGCCCTCTTATTACTCAATCAAGCCCTCTTTTTGTTGCCTTGAAAGATGCAACATTTCCTGCTTTTTGAGCAGGAAAAATACTCATAGCACCACTGTGGATTTGTCAACTTTGATGTTTTCCTTCTATTTTTGTCAAGCTTCAGTGGGAACTAGGAGAGTTATGCATGTCTTGAAGGGCACCCACATCTGTTGTGCGTTAGGTGCCGGCCGTCAACATTGTTACTGGGGACCTAATTTAATATTTTCTCTGTTTTGATCTTCCACCTTTAATCACTGGCTCTTGGGAGGATCGGCTTTCCCCGAGAAATTGTTCAAGAGCCGAAAGAAAATGTTATTGCAGTATGTTTATGGAATCGTACATGTGAAGAGGGGACTCGCACAAAGAGAAACGCTGCCCACGTCGGTCTGTACAGAAAGGAATTGATAGTTTAGTTGTGGGTGAAAACCACGACATAACTGTTCGCAGTCAGGACATTCCAAGCTCGCAATTTCAATTTCTACAAATGGCGCTTCACCGAGATGGTTTGAGATTATATCCGCAGCGTGAGGGCCGCAGCGGTCGGGGGGGGGGGGGGGGGAGGAGAGCAACGGGCCGGCACCACAGGATAGGTTTGGGTTTCTTTGAATCAGCACCACTGCTTTTATTAAACCACCATTTCTAATATCAATGTAACAGAACATAACAGAAACCTAGTTGTGCAGAACTACTGAGACCAGGCTCATGTTTGCCTCAGACTGATGGTCGGAGACATCAGGTACGACTTAGAGTCCCGACTCCCCGAGGGAAACGTAAAGTGGTTCTTCAAGGTGCCTTTGAAGAGGTTTGTGTTACGATGTGTACGATATTCATGTCAGGCCAAGGACTTCTGGCGGAGGATCAACTCTCATGACATGCAGTGAAGCCTTGTAGTTCCCAATGATCCATTACCTACGGCCAACCATTGATGATGTCTCCGTACCTTGATGGAAGAACACAATTTGAGATGTTTTCAAGAACTAATTAAACACCAATGGAGGCCCGTCTGCCTCATGTCAAGGTTCAAACTACTTTTATGTGAAATTTGACGTAGCTAGGTCTTTCAACAGAGGTTGTCCTCGCTGTCGATGTAAACACAACCTATAGCTGAACACTTGTCTGAGATTGAAAATCTGTTCAGGACATTAAGAAGAAAAACTCGCCATGTCTCTTCAATCTAGAAAAGACACGAGGAGAATGCTCTTCGCTAGTTTTATAAGTAATGTTTCGGCTTCCGCAGCCTGAAGTCTTGATCTCATTGGGCAATTTTCTGGGTCGGTTCAAAGTCCAGAATCTCGGCTTGTCAATGTTTGGGAAGCAGTGGCGCTCCGACCTGACAGTTGGCACAACATATTCTGGGCATAAAACTGCAGAGTCTGGCCAGTTGGCCCAATGTGATCTTTTTTATTTTTTTAAAACAACTTAGCTTTTGTCTTCCCAGATCTCAAGCAGAGCAGTCATTTATCCTGATCTGCCCACACTAGGATTGGAAAATTCCTTGGAAAATTCCTGTAGTCTGACCAAGGTTTAAGTAAAAATACTGTTTTTTTTAAGAGTGAGGTGTTATTTCAATTATCTTTATCTTTATCTTTTTAGTAGATGGCATTTTGGAATTGATTATTTGCTTCAGAAGTAAACCAACTTAAGTTAAATTGTTGGAATGATTGTTGGAATATAATAGGCATGCAGGCGTGTAACAAAGCAAGCTAGCAGAGCGGAAGAGGATTTTGTTTTTGCCATGTCTGAGACAGAAAACTTAGTTTGAACTCAATGCCTCAATTCTTTGTGAGTGGGTCCAGATATGAGTTAAACAGACAAGCAGCACTGTACACAAAACATGTGACAAATGAAGCACATGTGCTCAAGATGTAAATATGTGCCAAATGAGTTGAACAGACCAAACGCCAACTGTAAGATTTTTTATCTTAAACCATGACCCATTTGCTCACTGCGATGCCAGAATAGTCTGTGAGATGAAAACATCTTGAAACAGACGTTTTATTAAAAGCCGACCAAATGGTCCAACCTCAGCAGCAAGAACGACGCAGTGGAAGGTCTGTTGTGAACACATACAACGATGTGGATCTGGTCAAATCACATTTTTGATTCATAGCAATCACTAAAAACCCTTTAAGGCAAAGTCATTTCCCTTTTGATTAGATACATAACACATTCACAGGGAAATAAAGCTCTGACTCAGTGAGTAATATGGTTATGGTTTCTGGGCTCGGTAAAGGATTAAAGTATACTTAGCCAAAACTATAAGGTTAATACTTCTTATTGAGAAATTATTTCTCGGACATGAATACGACGATAGAAATCATGTTCTGCTAGTATTAATAAGGTCATAACAGGTTATATGTTGGTGTATTGCAATTTGACAGCTTCCTTTAATATCTATTAATATGTATTGGGCAATACTTGTTAGGAATCAATATGCATGTCTGCTTCATGGCAATACTGGATTTCTGTACGATTTTAGCATTACTGTAGTGAAGTGCTATTACGTGTCAGATTATCGAATTAATGTTCTATATCACCATATAAATAACATAGATTGGGATAATGAAATATAACATCACACTGCTGAGAGAGACGTCACTAACTGGAAACAGCTGGTGCACATTGTTTAAAGTGTTCTACACATTTCATATACTTACTCCCTACAACAATGTAGCATGAGCAACAATGACACATGTCATAGACTTACTACATCAATGTAGCATGAGCAACAATGACACATGTCATAGACTTACTACCTGCAACAATGTAGCATGAGCAACAACGACACGTCATAGACTTACTACCTGCAACAATGTAGCATGAGCAACAACGACACATTTCATAGGCTTACTGCCTGTCCTACAATGTAGCATGAGCAACAATGACATGTCATAGACTTACTGCCTGCAACAATGTAGCATGAGCAACAATGACACAAGTCATAGACTTAGTGCCTGCAACAATGTAGCATGAGCAACAATGACATGTCATAGACTTACTACCTGCAACAATGTAGCATGAGCAACAATGACATGTCATAGACTTACTACCTGCAACAATGTAGCATGAGCAACAATGACACAAGTCATAGACTTAGTGCCTGCAACATTGTAGCATGAGCAACAATGACACATGTCATAGACTTACTACCTGCAACAATGTAGCATTACTGTATTCATCCCCAGGGGAAATTTGGTAATGACACATGTCATATGCTTACTGCCTGTCCTACAATGTAGCTAGCATGAGCAATAACAACACGTTTCATAGCCTTACTACCTACAACAATGTAGCATGAGCAATAATGACACACGTCATAGACTTACTGCCTGTCCTACAACGCAGCATGAGCAACAATGACACATTTCATAGATGTACTACCTGCAACAATGTAGCATGAGCAAGAATAGGATAGGATATATACTTTATTCATCCCCAGGGGAAATGTGGTAATAACACATGTCACAGGCTTACTGCCTGTCCTACAATGTAGCTAGCATGAGCAACAATGACACATTTCATAGGCTTACTACCTGCAACAATGTAGCATGAGCAATAATGACACACGTCATAGACTTACTGCCTGTCGTACAACGCAGCATGAGCAACACTGGCATTAAAACAGCCCCGTTGTTCGCTGTCATTACACTTAAAGTCAGTTCGTTTCGATGCTAGCCCAGTTAGCTGACGTTAGCTGGAGGAAACACTCACCACTTCTTTGGCCTTCGGAGAGAAGCCGCTCTTGGGTCTGCTGTTCTTGAAGATCTCATCTTTGGGCGAGTCAAAGCCGACTCCTAACGCCTTGTTCCGGGTCTTCACTGTCTTGACACTGGCTTTGAAAAGTAAAGTAATATCCACAGCCATGTCTGTGCAGCTGCAGCAGCGCGGGCACCGCTGTAAACAAACTGACACGTCACCAAGTGACGACGTCATCGTCCTGCGACGTTGTGGATTTTCCCTGAGACGGCGAAGAAAGCCTTACATTTCACCTTAAGGTTTTACCAGTAAGTATTACTGTGGCACGTGCTGCGCCTCGTAGTATTCACATCCTGCAAAGGTCTGACCTGCAATCAAGCCACTCTTCTCCTTGATTGCGTTCTATTTCGCGAAAATTTGAAAATAAAATAAAGATCTCTTAAATATAAGAACCTAAGTTGAAAAATACTTAATTGAAGGTTTTGCCTTTCGGTAAGATTGCTATGTTTAATAGTATAGTTATATTTAGTTGTGTTGCATTTTCTGCATTGTACGCAATCGCTATAAGTATACAAGGGACCTAGATGCAGATAATGAAATGTGTTTGTCATTGCCAGAATAATGCCCCTACAACTTCTTGAAGGGATGTCCAGCCGGAAGCGGAGACCTAACTGGACCGACCAGGAGTGTCTTCTTCTGGCTCAGTTAATGCTGGAGAGGAAAGACGTAATCAGAGGGAAGTGCAGCACTGGTGTTTCAATACAGGACAAAAGACAAGCCTGGGAAGAAATAGCCCAATCCATCAACACTGCCTTTCCACAGATTCAGCGTACAGTTTCTGACTGTAACAAAAAGTGGGAAAATCTGCTGGCGAAGTCAAGGGAGGAGATCAAACGGCAGAGAAGGCAAGAGGGCACAGGTGAGGAGAACATGCTGCTTGTTAGCAAGAAAACAAGCGTTATGCTGCAGAAAAATACATTTTGAGTTAAAAAGAAGAAGAAATATCACTGTTTGAGTTGAATATATAGTATTGTACTTAAGCAATAAGGTACGAGAGGCAGTACTGTGTCGTGCAATAATGTACTGTTCAAGGGAGTTGTTAGGCAAACCCTTGAACTGTACATTATTGTAGATACAGTACTGCCTCGAGTACCTTATTGCTTTTATAATACGGGTACCTGCGACTTTATAAATGTAATAGTAAGCTGCCTTTCAGCACAAAATAGTTGTAGCCGGCAAAACGTTGTGTATCGCATTTCAGCGACAGAGAAAATAGTCCCGGGACGCACGGGACGCACATACGGGACTATGAAACTGACTGCCTGGTCAGACCAGGCCGGTTGAAAGCAGGGTGGAGGATGACGCTCAGCCACCGATGTAAAGAAGTGCTCTCGCTGCTTCTGTCCGTCTTTTCTCCGTCATTTTTCTCCTCCATGATGTTTAGAGAACTCGCCTCGCGTCGGGAAATTACCGACGTAATTATCTCTCACTGGAAATTATCAGGATTTTGTGATCAAACCCTTTTCATTCCTCATCTTTAGGTTAGGGAGGAAGTGACGTGTGTGTTGTCGTTCGTTATGCTAGTGTGGGGGATGCTACGTGAGCTTGTTAGCTGTTCCGTTTGAGCTACTGTTAGCGAAGAGCCCCGTTGCAATACTGTGAACACTCAAGCAATAAACCTGCAAGTTAAGGAAACCAACGTCTGCGAGTCGTTACTGCGGACGTGACAATATCAAAGTTTACACCAAACATGTTTGGTAACTGTCAAGCTTGAAATGACAACTAACGGTCGCGCAATTTAAATCTACCTGTTATTTTAAGTGCGCACTGATATGGAACGCTCTAAATGTAAACAGGCTGTACAGTACTTTATGGCTGAATAAAATACACCCCGTGACTCACTCTCAACCAATCAGAATGCTTGATTTGATCTACCCGTATTATAATTATTTTTAATCAAGGCATGACATGATTCTTCATTTATAGAAGGCCCGGCCGTTGAACAGTTCAGTACTGTGACCCAGGTGGTGATTTCTGTGATGAACCTCTCAGACATCCTGCAGATGTCAGAGTTGGTGGACGCTCAACAAAACAGGTAAAACATTTTTTGGGGGGTTGTTATTCTATTCTATTCTATTTTAATTTATTGAAAATATGTTATTACAAAACAAGCATTCAGTATTTTCCCACTTACTTCAACTTAATGTCCTCGTTACATTTGTGTTATCCACGAAAGTTTTTAGTGGAACTTTGTAACAAATAAATAGTTCTGATGAAAACTGTTCACAGTGAGCTCTGTGGATTATTTAGAGTCACAGGAATATTGTTTCTGGAAAGAGATGCTGCCATTCATGTATCATATATAATTTGTCAGTGCTAGGAACACAACAAAAACAAAATCAGAGGTGTAATCTCAGAGCCCAAATAAAACCAAACCACAACCGCAAGTAAGAAACCATATCTTGTAGTTTGGATGAACCAACTACTTCAAGGATGAAACGCATATTATTGTCGAACATTATCATTGACAAGCTTTTTTTCCAGCAGTGATGAAGATGGAAGTGATCACAGAATACATGCAAGATTCTCAAACCAACATCCATCGAGAGAGCTCGAGTTCCCCGCATATCCAGATCCATCCACTTCTCCAGTAGAACAAAAAATGGCGGATTTTCCAAAATCCCTGGCGGTTCACTTCAGCACTCATCACGCTGCTGGCTTCGCCGCTTCTGCAGAACGCCGAGATGCTTTCTGCTCTTCTTCTCCGCCCGCAGTGCACTGCACAACTCTGCAAGAGCGCATGGATTTAGAAATGTCTGTGCTAAGAAGACAAGAGGCAGTCCTCAAGCTGCAGGAGGAATATTACACGCTGAAAATTCAGTTGATGAAAAGGCAAACGGAGCCACTTTCAAAGGACTGAAGTCGTAGAGGAAGACCTGTTGTACCTGCAGCATTGCATAGAGTCTTCACATGCAAGAAGTCTGAATTACATCAATATTACTTAAGAATATAGTTTTCCCAGGTGTTTTTTTCAGAGGCCTGCTAATAAGCATTGTTACTTTCTGGCAGTTCCATTCGGTTGCAAACCCACTATTTGCTCGAGAATATTTCTGTTTACTTTCAGAGTGTTTGACCGTTGTGGCCGGCCCATATTGCTAAGACGCACAATATATTTTTTAATATAACCATAGTGTAAGAAGAACAAATGGCACAATAAGAAAAGTTCACACAACTGTGTTTATTTTAACTGCGGAATTACAGCTGTAACATTTTTAAATTCTCGAAATCCAAGTTATTCTTTGAAGGAAGTATAAATGAGTTTATCTGGCAGGGAAGTGCATCTCGTATGTATAGTTTTACACTGTGAGAAATGTAGTTTATTTACTGATTCATGTCATTTAGTCCTAAGTGCAAATTTGGAAGCTGTAAATGTTTGACATGTACCAATATACATATTTATGAAAACTGAACTCGGTCATGCCAATGTAACTAAAGCTACAATAATGTCCTGTCTAGACAAATGTAGTAATTTGTGCGTAATATTTCTCATAAATCCGTTCATTTGTAAGTGACGGGACTTGGCAGTCAGATGTAAGCCCAGAGTGTTGAATAAAAGTCTGTTATTTTCTGTGTGGTTTGCTCATTTCCTTTGTTAGTGTTTTGCCAGACTGCGTTACAACTGAGTGCTGCGACTGTCTCTCACTTTCGTCCGCCTCAGCATTAACTCCTCATCCTTTTTTTTTTTTTCATTCACTCTCCTAGCTTCGACTGTGGAAAGAGAACAGCTTTTTGAGGGACTACGGTTATGTGCACAAAAAGGCCCGACTACATTTATTATCCTCAATGTGTTGATGCGAGGAGTCTAACGGAGCATTAAAGTTTCCTAACTTTTATCTTACCACGGGATGGGCGCACTAATGGAGCTCGCTGCAAGCATGTGCTGCACTGGGAATGGCAAAAAATATGACCGGCTACTACTTAACAACGGATTTTATCCAAATGTGTTTAATAGACTCAAAGGTTTGGTTGAAAAGCTGTCTTTTCATGCTTATTATCCAATTCAGCCTTTTTCATCTGATGAACCCCCACAGAGGATTTAAAGTACTCCTTCACCACCACTCAAATGGGATGCTATCAAACACTACCGATAATCATGAAAAAAATCATACAACCATTTATCAATTTCTATAGGTAAGTAAAAATGGAACTACTCAAGTAAAGCAAATACATACAGTACTTGAGTTAAATACTTCCACCACTGGTTACTGTAAATATAACGTGTATTCCTTTTCGGCTCTTTATTTCCCTTAACAGAAACATGTGGATGTTGTTTTTAAATCAAATAGTATATATATATATATATATATATATATATATATATATATATATATATATATATATTTAAGTTAGTTTAGCTTTCCACGGTCAGTCATTTATACTTTTTAGTTATAAAGTTTAGTTTATAGTTTTTTTTATTGTCCACCAATAAATATTGCAATCCCTTTAAACTTTGCTCTCAAGTTCTGTTTGCTTGGAAGCTGACTTCTTTAATACTTTATGTTTATTTGTTTTATTCCTCTAGCTAATAGTATCAGCTAAATGTTTAGAAACATTGTGAGATGCAAACATGCTGATCAAGAAGACTATACTGACGATACCCTAAAAACTGCGGTGCAGCATTCTTGGTAGGAATTCCTCTATCCCGTCTGTCCTCTGCATGAAGCGTCAGTGATGGTATCCATTCCTCCCGTCCCTGACAGATGAGCCATGTTTTGGAGTGTCCTCTGGGCAGTCCACTTAACTGCCTGAAAAGGAACCCCTTAATCTCCACTTTCTCTTTGTTTGGACTATTATCAGACCTGTCAGTCCTGGCTGCTTTATCTTCACAGGACTCATCTACTGGCTGCTTGACGTTGGCTTAATTCTATCAAAGGCTTATCTCTGCTTGGCCTGAGGATGCTTCCCTCAGAGAAGTCTGACACTGTCTTGTGCGAGGGCTTTTTTTTCCCTTCTCATTATTCGTCTTCATTTTTCCTGCTGTATTCTGCTTGTTCGTGTCCCTCAGTGTGCTGTATTCTGATGTCGGCATTGTTTATTTTTGGGGCGTAGCCTGAAACCTGAGCTAATGACGCACTGATATCCCATCAAGCACCACTGATCCAGAGATTGTCCCCTTTGATGGCAGTTAGCTCTCTGTCTTTTGGCAGTCGTCACTTGAAACAGTCTGTAGGAATGCCATGCAGCTTGATCTGATGAAGAGCAATTACATGGGAGGGAGCTGTTACCTTTGAGGTGAAGGCTTTCTGCCACACCCTGCAGGCTTACAAATAAGCCTCTGGACACATCCCAAACGTGTGAGAATGGTCCCTTTTCTTCTTGTCCTTCTCCTCCTGACATTTGGTCTGACGGGATTTGACAGGTGAGGGTTGAGAGGGCAGCTTTGGCCTCGACGGTGAATTAAGTCACCGAGTTTGTTTTGGTTGGCATGATGTCAACGGGACAAATAGAAGAAGTCTTCTCAGAGCACAAGGAAAAGGCATTTGGCATTTTGACTCATGCAGTAAACTTCTGAGTATCTTCCTTTGATGTCAGTGCTATTTAATTACCACTAGCAATAAATATGTATGTTTCCTATTCATTGTCAAATAAATAGCAATTAAGAAAGTAAGCTGTTATTATTTTTTATGTCGGCTGGATGATACTGTGAGAACAGTGAAGCTTCTTTTGTGCACATGCAGTATCTCAGGCTGCTGTAAACTCTGCATGGGTTTGCATGTCTGAGAGTATTTTAATGTAACCATCCTAATAGCCAGGACCCAGGTTTTGCATATGAATCATAAGCATTGCATGCAAGGTCATGTGCATGTAAGCTTCCTGGAAAAGTAACCGTGGAAAAAAAGACATGCAGTGTAGCTGCTTGGGCCAACAAAGAACTACCCAGAGGTTAAGTACAGATGTTGCAATCACAAATTGGATTTTCCATAATGCAGTCGCTTTTACAAACGCTTAACTTTATTTAGATTAGAAAGGGCATTGCCCATTACCAACAGGCTTCAGGCGCAATGTCTCTGCTCCAGGGATTAACCACAATTTATGCTTTTATTTTGCTGGCGCGGCGACAGCCAAGAAAGGGAAACTTTCGGAAAAGACACGGTTACAGGGCAAATTACCCTCTACCCACTAATTTTATTTTGTCTTACCCTTCACCACAAGCACAAACAAAATGGTTATTAAAGAAACTACTTCTTGGACACCGAGTGATTGGACTATGGCCATCAATGCCATCATTGTGTCTTGTTAGGCACAACAACGTCCCTTTCTTTGCTACCATCAGCTTGGAGGTCGTTTTACAGAGACATGGACATGTGAGTCTCAAATATGATATAACCGCGCCACGGCTACACTAAGAGAGTCCAGTTTTAAGCATTCTGGATATGCTTGACTTAATCATTTTCCACAATGGTCTTCAGAAATGGACAGCAATTGCCCCACCAATGAAAGGGGATCCTCTTTGTAATTAAAGCCAGTAGAAAATTGGATCATTTTTTGCCTGGACAGCTTTCACATTCCAGCCTAATATGGCATTGGAAGCTTTTGAAGTTGCTGTCTTGGCAGTACCAAATTATACCTTTCATCAGCCAATCATAAGAAAATGGCAACCTGACATTCCCAATCGCAACTTACTTTTGAGCTGGAGTCCTTGTAATCAAGCGCAGTGCGTGATCCCACCGACAAATCCACTATGAATACTTGAAATACAATTTCTCTATTTCAGCTCAAGGAATATTTGATAAAAGAGGCATTTTAACTTCATCCACCAAAATTAAAATATATGTAATTATCTCTTTACTTCTTATTGGTTCAAATGATTACTTTTTCAGGGAACCCTGAGTACTTATTCTAAAGTTGTGTGAAGTACACAGTTGTCTTGCTATCACCAATCAAAAGTTTGAACATCACAGGTTCAAACTTGGGAGAGAACCGTGGACACTTATAATGAATGCAAAAAAATGAATATTTTCTAATACAAAGCTTCTTTCTTCTGTCTCTTTGTAGTGTCTGAACTGAAATTCTGCCTTTTTCTTTTTCTTCCACAGTCTTTAACTATGGGCAACAATTGAAGTCACAGTCGTTCAACAACAAATACATCGTTTATTTTCCTCTAAAAAACACAGTGGCTTAACTAAAAAGTCCCATCCTGTTATGTAGAAGTATGTGAGTCTTACCAAAAACACAAACAGGCTTAGTGTGAGCAAGTTGCGGCGGTCACAATGAATCACGTCGCCACTGTAATGACTGTAATGACTGTAATGACAATTACATTGCTTCGCCCTCTGAGCTAAACTTGAATGCATTTGTTGGGGATTCACTGAATAGTTTTTTTTTGGTGCAACTTCTGCACGGCCACCCAATTACAAGCTGACAGGGCGGACACAGACGAGCACATTCACACGGACACAATGTTCTTTGAGGGGTAGAACGCGCCATGGAAGCGTTTACAGAGCCGGTCACCGCTCGGCCCCATTGCCTCATCCGCGCCGGACAGCTGTACTGTCGAAAAAATGTAATGTTGAGTTTGAAATTACTTGCAGAATTATGGGCGTTAGCACGAGTCAGCGGGTTCGCCGAGAAAATCTATTTCATAGTGAGAGCGTTATACTGTGGTAGCGTAGGTAACACACGGCAATTTTCTCCTCCATCAATATAACAGTCTGTAATTTTTGTTGACCCACAATTTATAAAAGAAAAACTCTTCCAGGACGACAACTGACCAGCGGAGGTCAATTAAACTGCTGCTCTTCTGCTGAGAGACTGCTGGCCGACCAGCGCAGCCCCAAAACAATGGTGACTATTATGCATCCTCAGGCGCGCCTACTGTACTTGTACTTCTGAACAAACCAACCTCCTCAGAGACACTGGAATGAAACATGAACTAATTTGTGTTTTGGTGGTTTCTCCCATTCTCAACCCGCGGCTTCTGGCCAAGACGAGAACGCTGCACACAGCTTTGTGTATTTATAAATAGGCCGAACGAAAAGGGGGAAAGAGAGAGAAGCGAGCCCGACAGACGACTGGAACCATATGGATCTGGTGAAGAGTAACTCATCTTGTGACAACATAGCAAGCGGCCCCCACTTCCACCCTCCAAGTCCCACTCTGTCTCATGTCACTGCCGTTCAGGAAAGACTGCAACTGGAGAAGGTCAACCGGTGGCCGAGAACAAAGTGAACGTGATTTTCAAAAAGTACATGCGGGATCTGAGGAGGAAATGGTTTTGCCCGCCAAACACTCAATTACATGTAATTACAATAATTCAACCTTGGAAGATGGTTTATTCCATTTTATTATGAGGTTCGCTCTTTCATGTCTCGTGAGGAGGAGGAGGAGGAGGAGGAGGAGGAGGGAGTGTCATGAACAGCGACAGCGACGAGGTGAAACAGATACTTGCTCCCTCATCTGAGCGCTTTCATTCGTTTCCCCTTTCATACCCTGCAGGAGTTTTGATGGACAATTCATTTTTTTTAAAGATTTGATCCGTCAATCTGCCACCTGCATGTCACGGCCTTTATTAAGAGCAAACATAAAAGCCACAGAAGTGTCCTGAATATGCAACCCCGTCTCCTAAAAATGACGTTCCCCCAGAACTAAAACGTATTCTCAATTACGTTTGACTAGAAAGATATTTTTTGTGTTTGTGTTTGACGTATTACAAATACGTTTCTAGTCAAATGTAATTGAGAATACGTTTTAGTTCTGGGGGAACGTCATTTTTAGGAGACAGTGCAAAGACATTAGTAGCGAAACAATTAGTTGATTCATGGATTGTTATTTATCAAGCAACGTCTCAACGGAGAGCACATGTTGCTTTTCCTTGTTTATATATTTTGTGAATTAAATATATTTGGGTTGTGGACTGTTGGTGGGGCAAAACAAGTGATTTGCAATACAAATTTTGTTTATTTGTCACATGCACAATCACAATCCCTCGCTACAGAACACAACTTCATAATAATAATAATAATAATAGGTTCACCTGGACAGGTCGTCAGAGACAGACAAGCATTCACTCCTACGGGCAATTTAGAGCCTCCAATGAACCGAAGCCGGAGAACCCGGACGGAACTCACGCTGCCACGGGGAGAACGTGAAAACTGCACCCAGAAGGACCGCCCGGGATCGGGGATCGAACCCTCGGCACCTGGCCACTACACCACCCAACTTGTCAATATAGAACAATACTTTTACAAAAGAAACAATAAAAAAGTATGTTTGAGAGAAATAAAAAGTATTTCCGTACTCACTGGCACCGTCTTGAATGGCAAAGACGTGACATTGAAGAGTGGTGACGTAACATTGGACTCTGGGATATTTTTGTGCTATTTTCTGATATTTTGTAGACAAAGCAATTACTGTAATTCATTCATTCAACAAATAATCATCATAGTAGACAGGTGTTGGAAATTAGCAATCGCTATATACACTTAACACAGTACATCTGGTTTTTCCTTTGTGCATTATGTGTGCTAGAAATTCTAATGCCATTGTGATGTCCACATCAAATAAATAAAGTCAAAGATGTCAAAGTAATTGATAGTTAAAATATACCTTTAAAGATATACAAAATAAATGATGTGTGCATGCTAACAATGGCTACGTGCATATATAGCCTTATGGATCCAAATCAAAAGTGACCTTTTCAACAACAAATATTGGACATAAAATGCCAACAATTGTGTCTGCCTGTTGCATATTGTTCATATCTGATTCTGGATCAGTTTCAGATTCAACTCGAAAGCATCTTCTTCAAGGCAAAAGCTCAGGTTAATTTGATTTTGGATATTTTCCATTCGACAGAGAGCGATTGTGTATTTCCAGCGAAGCATCTTCCCAGAGGACAAAGGCCCACTCTCTGTTTGAAGCAGCGCAGCTCCGTGGCTCCAAAGCATGAAAAGACTTTCCCCCAATTTCCCCGTCTCACTGTAAATGTAACCTCCTGCTCCAAAAACACACTCACACATCCGCCCACTCAGTGTCACCCCGCTGAACGTCCAGGTCCCCGAATGGAGGACTGAGGACTCTGTGATTGAGAGTCGCTTTTGATTTTGCTCACGGATTCCCGTGCGTTTCTCCGCTGAAACTTAAGGCCTCTTAACGAGACGGAGTCTCAGCCGTGGGCAGACGGAGGCTTTGAAATGCGGCAACCCCTGAACCAGAAAATAATCAAGGGGACTTAGGCATGGCACTGCGGCCGGAAATTCACTGTGAATACTGGTTTCAACCGTGACCATGGAGAGCTCCACGTTTTGGCTTTCGCATTGATTTTATCCCCCCCTCCTGTCTGCTGCCCTGTGTGTCACAACCTCAGTTTGGGCCTGAAAGTTGATGAGAAGCGTCTCTGTTTTCAGGGCCTGTCAGCAGAAAGAGAACGAAGCACGGCTTTGGTCCACTTGTGACACACACACACACAGACACACACACACACACACACACACGCACAGACATACACATACACATGCACACACACACACACACACACACACACACACACACACACACACACACACACACACACACACACACACACACACGCACAGACATACACATGCACACACACACACACACACACACACACACACACACACACACACACACACACACACACACACACACACACGCACGCACGCACACACATACGCACAGACATACACATGCACGCACACACACACAAATGCGCATGCACAAACACGCACGCACACACGCACGCACGCAAACACATACACACACACACACACACCCAAACACACACACATACACGCACGCACGCACACACACACACACACACACACACACACACACACACACACACACACACACACACACACACACACACACACACACACACACACACACACACAGGGCGTCCCTTTTTCAACCTGGGTTCTTGCCTCTGCTCTTCACAGCACATCACAGATACGACAACTTTTCTGCTCGTCCAGCAGAACTGATATCTCCTGGTTCCCTCCATGTTGTTCCTCCTGGTTCCCTCCATGTTGTTCCTCCTGGTTCCCTCCATGTTGTTCCTCCTGGTTCCCTCCATGTTGTTCCTCCTGGTTCCCTCCATGTTGTCTCTCCTGGTTCCCTCCATGTTGTTCCTCCTGGTTCCCTCCATGTTGTCTCTCCTGGTTCCTTCCATGTTGTTCCTCCTGGTTCCCTCCATGTTGTTCCTCCTGGTTCCCTCCATGTTGTCTCTCCTGGTTCCCTCCATGTTGTTTCTCCTGGTTCCCTCCAAGTTGTTCCTCCTGGTTCCCTCCATGTTGTCTCTCCTGGTTCCCTCCATGTTATTCCTCCTGGTTCCCTCCATGTTGTTCCTCCTGGTTCCCTCCATGTTGTCTCTCCTGGTTCCCTCCATGTTATTCCTCCTGGTTCCCTCCATGTTGTTCCTCCTGGTTCCCTCCATGTTGTTCCTCCTGGTTCCCTCCATGTTGTTCCTCCTGGTTCCCTCCATGTTGTCTCTCCTGGTTCCCTCCATGTTGTTCCTCCTGGTTCCCTCCATGTTGTTCCTCCTGGTTCCCTCCATGTTGTTCCTCCTGGTTCCCTCCATGTTGTCTCTCCTGGTTCCCTCCATGTTGTTCCTCCTGGTTCCCTCCATGTTGTTCCTCCTGGTTCCCTCCATGTTGTTCCTCCTGGTTCCCTCCATGTTGTCTCTCCTGGTTCCCTCCATGTTGTTCCTCCTGGTTCCCTCCATGTTGTTCCTCCTGGTTCCCTCCATGTTATTCCTCCTGGTCTTCTTCCATGTCGTTCCTCCTGGTTCCCTCCATGTAGTTCCTCCTGGTTCCTCCTGGTTCCCTCCATGTTATTCCTCCTGGTCTTCTTCCATGTTGTTCCTCCTGGTTCCCTCCATGTTGTTCCTCCTGGTCTTCTTCCATGTAGTTCATCCTGATTCCTCCTGGTTCCTCCATGTTGTTCCTCCTGGTTCCCTCCGTGTTGTTCCTCCGGGTTCCCTCCATGTTGTTCCTCCCGTTCCTTCCATGTTGTTCCTCCTGGATCCCTCCATGTTGTTCCTCCCATTCCCTCCATGTTGTTCCTCCTGGTTCCCTCCATGTTGTTCCTCCTGGTTCCCTCCATGTTGTCTCTCCTGGTTCCCTCCATGTTATTCCTCCTGGTTCCCTCCATGTTGTTCCTCCTGGTTCCCTCCATGTTGTCTCTCCTGGTTCCCTCCATGTTGTTCCTCCTGGTTCCCTCCATGTTGTCTCTCCTGGTTCCCTCCATGTTATTCCTCCTGGTTCCCTCCATGTTGTCTCTCCTGGTTCCCTCCATGTTGTTCCTCCTGGTTCCCTCCATGTTGTCTCTCCTGGTTCCCTCCATGTTGTTCCTCCTGGTTCCCTCCATGTTGTTCCTCCTGGTTCCCTCCATGTTGTCTCTCCTGGTTCCCTCCATGTTGTTCCTCCCGGTTCCCTCCATGTTGTTCCTCCTGGTTCCCTCCATGTTGTCTCTCCTGGTTCCCTCCATGTTGTTCCTCCTGGTTCCCTCCATGTTGTTCCTCCTGGTTCCCTCCATGTTATTCCTCCATGTCTTCTTCCATGTCGTTCCTCCTGGTTCCCTCCATGTAGTTCCTCCTGGTTCCTCCTGGTTCCCTCCATGTTATTCCTCCTGGTCTTCTTCCATGTTGTTCCTCCTGGTTCCCTCCATGTTGTTCCTCCTGGTCTTCTTCCATGTAGTTCCTCCTGATTCCTCCTGGTTCCTCCATGTTGTTCCTCCTGGTTCCCTCCGTGTTGTTCCTCCGGGTTCCCTCCATGTTGTTCCTCCCGTTCCTTCCATGTTGTTCCTCCTGGATCCCTCCATGTTGTTCCTCCCATTCCCTCCATGTTGTTCCTCCTGGTTCCCTCCATGTTGTTCCTCCTGGTTCCCTCCATGTTGTCTCTCCTGGTTCCCTCCATGTTATTCCTCCTGGTTCCCTCCATGTTGTTCCTCCTGGTTCCCTCCATGTTGTCTCTCCTGGTTCCCTCCATGTTGTTCCTCCTGGTTCCCTCCATGTTGTTCCTCCTGGTTCCCTCCATGTTGTCTCTCCTGGTTCCCTCCATGTTGTTCCTCCTGGTTCCCTCCATGTTGTCTCTCCTGGTTCCCTCCATGTTGTTCCTCCTGGTTCCCTCCATGTTGTTCCTCCTGGTTCCCTCCATGTTGTTCCTCCTGGTTCCCTCCATGTTATTCCTCCTGGTCTTCTTCCATGTCGTTCCTCCTGGTTCCCTCCATGTAGTTCCTCCTGGTTCCTCCTGGTTCCCTCCATGTTATTCCTCCTGGTCTTCTTCCATGTTGTTCCTCCTGGTTCCCTCCATGTTGTTCCTCCTGGTCTTCTTCCATGTAGTTCCTCCTGATTCCTCCTGGTTCCTCCATGTTGTTCCTCCTGGTTCCCTCCGTGTTGTTCCTCCGGGTTCCCTCCATGTTGTTCCTCCCATTCCTTCCATGTTGTTCCTCCTGGATCCCTCCATGTTGTTCCTCCCATTCCCTCCATGTTGTTCCTCCTGGTTCCCTCCATGTTGTTCCTCCTGGTTCCCTCCATGTTGTTCCTCCCGTTCCCTCCATGTTGTCTCTCCTGGTTCCCACCATGTTGTTCCTCTTGGTTCCCTCCATGTTGTTCCTCCTGGTTCCCTCCATGTTGTTCCTCCTGGTCTTCTTCCATGTAGTTCCTCCTGGTTCCTCCTGGTTCCTCCATGTTGTTCTTCCTGGTTCCCTCCGTGTTGTTCCTCCGGGTTCCCTCCATGTTGTCTCTCCTGGTTCCCTCCATGTTGTTCCTCCTGGTTCTCTCCGTGTTGTTCCTCCGGGTTCCCTCCATGTTGTTCCTCCTGGTTCCCTCCGTGTTGTTCCTCCTGGTCTTCCTCCATGTTGTTCCTCCTGGTCTTCTTTCATGTTGTTCCTCCTGGTTCCCTCCGTGTTGTTCCTCCTGGTTCCCTCCGTGTTGTTCCTCCTGGTCTTCTTCCATGTTGTTCCTCCTGGTCTTCTTTCATGTTGTTCCTCCTGGTTCCCTCCGTGTTGTTCCTCCTGGTTCCCTCCATGTTGTTCCTCCTGGTTCCCTCCATGTTGTTCCTCCCGTTCCCTCCGTGTTGTTCCTCCTGGTTCCCTCCGTGTTGTTCCTCCTGGTTCCCTCCATGTTGTTCCTCCTGGTTCCCTCCGTGTTGTTCCTCCTGGTCTTCTTCCATGTTGTTCCTCCTGGTCTTCTTTCATGTTGTTCCTCCTGGTTCCCTCCGTGTTGTTCCTCCTGGTTCCCTCCATGTTGTTCCTCCTGGTTCCCTCCGTGTTGTTCCTCCTGGTTCCCTCCATGTTGTTCCTCCTGGTTCCCTCCATGTTGTTCCTCCTGGTTCCCTCCGTGTTGTTCCTCCTGGTTCCCTCCATGTTGTTCCTCCTGGTCTTCTTCCATGTTGTTCCTCCTGGTTCCCTCCGTGTTGTTCCTCCTGGTTCCCTCCATGTTGTTCCTCCTGGTTCCCTCCATGTTGTTCCTCCCGTTCCCTCCGTGTTGTTCCTCCTGGTTCCCTCCGTGTTGTTCCTCCTGGTTCCCTCCATGTTGTTCCTCCTGGTTCCCTCCAAGTTGTTCCTCCTGGTTCCCTCCATGTTGTTCCTCCTGGTTCCCTCCATGTTGTTCCTCCCGTTCCCTCCGTGTTGTTCCTCCTGGTTCCCTCCGTGTTGTTCCTCCTGGTTCCCTCCATGTTGTTCCTCCTGG
Source organism: Myoxocephalus aenaeus (assembly GCA_038501785.1). Taxonomy (NCBI): domain Eukaryota; kingdom Metazoa; phylum Chordata; class Actinopteri; order Perciformes; family Cottidae; genus Myoxocephalus; species Myoxocephalus aenaeus. The sequence goes on from JBAMJR010000102.1 coordinate 2,176,687, forward strand.
TTCCCTCCATGTTGTTCCTCCCGTTCCCACCATGTTGTTCCTCCTGGTTCCCTCCATGTTGTCTCTCCTGGTTCCCTCCATGTTGTCTCTCCTGGTTCCCTCCATGTTGTTCCTCCTGGTTCCCTCCATGTTGTTCCTCCTGGTTCCCTCCATGTTGTTCCTTCTGGTTCCCTCCATGTTGTTCCTCCTGGTTCCCTCCATGTTATTCCTCCTGGTCTTCTTCCATGTCGTTCCTCCTGGTTCCCTCCATGTAGTTCCTCCTGGTTCCCTCCATGTAGTTCCTCCTGTTTCCCTCCATGTTGTTCCTCCTGGTCTTCTTCCATGTAGTTCCTCCTGTTTCCCTCCATGTTGTTCCTCCTGGTCTTCTTCCATGTTGTTCCTCCTGGTTCCCTCCATGTTGTTCCTCCTGGTCTTCTTCCATGTAGTTCCTCCTGGTTCCTCCTGGTTCCTCCTGGTTCCCTCCATGTTGTTCCTCTGGTCTTCTTCCACTGCGGTGGGAGAATGTGTGGTTCTGAATTCAGGCCACGTCTCCCTGCAGCTCGTCGTGATTACTAAGCAGACTAGAACCCTCGGTCAGACAGAACCGGGTCTATCCGGTCCTCGTTTTCCCGCCTTCATATTTTGGATCAACGTTCTCTGAGGTTTAAGTACAAGGAACCCCAGTGGATTTTGGATGTTCCTGAAATAAACCTTCTTTTAATCATCCGCCACCGCGGTGATCACGTGTTGTGTCGACAACATAATTGTACACACAGTTGATAAAGTGTGTTCTGACCTCATTCAGTATAATTGTGTCTTGAATAAACAGGGTTTGCCTGCATACGGCTGTCTGGCGTGTCTTTATAATCTTAATGTTCTCATCAGCCCTCAGAGGCCCAACCAACCATGCACTTTTTTAATCTGCAGTTTCCACTCCTCCTCCTCTCCTCCCCCGTCTCCTCCTCTGATCACTGCTTTCCTGTGAATTGTATCAGCAGCTTACTGCCTTCCAGCCAATTAGTAAAGGCAAACACAACAACAATCAGTCTCTTGGCTTAATGCACTCCACCTCTTCTGCGGTAAATACCAACTGATTCCTCAAAGTATTGTCATTCAGAAGGGCCCCGCTGGCCCTGCTCTTTGTCGACGAGAGAGGGCCCCTTTGAAACCGAAAACACAACGTGTCCGAGAGGGAGACAAAAGCCTTAAGGGAGATCTCGATGGCTGACGGGACAAGATAAAAGAAACTTACAGTTAACTCGTCATTTCACCAGCCGAGCCGGTTGTGATTTATTTTTGGGATCGTGATAAAAGTCGCTATCTTGTTTTTTTTATTTAGACTTTGAAATCTCCTTATTCTTTGTGGAAAACACAAGAAAAATATGAATTAAATATAAAGATAGGAAAGAAAAATACATCAGTCAATATACAGTATACCACTATAAGTGATAATCATTTTGGTTCACATTGTATAAACTGAGTAGATACGTCACTTTTGGCTCCTACCTTAGTTTGGATTAGGAAAAATAAATGTTTTTTAGTGAGCAACAGATGAAATATTTGATCATCTAAATGATTTGAAGAGTCTTTGAGGATTCTGTAAATACTTGCGGTTGAACAAAGCTCTGTGATCGAATGTAATTGTATTTTAAGTGAATTTTAAGTAAATAAGTATGTTTCTAGGACACCATGACATCTGATTTTAGGTTGATTATATATATTTTTAATACGGGTTTGATATTTATCATTGGCTACTCTAAACAAATATCTCTTTGATGTAATTCTCATGCAGTTACTCATGTGACTGGCTGTGATTTACTCTCCAGCAGGACGGTGGGCACGGAGAGTAAATTGACTTTATAGCCGGCTGACAAAGCCAGAGGCGAAGGGTGAGAGAGCTTCATCACAATAACAAAGAAAAGGTAATCAAAAGACAGTACCGAGGAGCGTGACAAAAGGAGCACGCAGTAAAAAGAGAAACACATTGTATGTAAATGGTTTGAGTTTCCTTGGCGTCATGTGAAAGTATGCAAGACGGAGCAAAAGAATCCCAGTCATGTTGCCGGTATGGGAAGGGCCCGACGCCAGACCGAGCGGCGGTGCCTTTGTCAATTTGTCCGTCAGAAACACAGAGGGAGAGGGAGGGATGGGAACCGCGGCACGGATGGGCAGACAGACAGACAACGCAGAAAGGGATAAAGGGAAGGAGAGTATGATGTAAGGAGAGAAAAGATGGAGAGAGGAGCTCCGAAGCGAACCGGCCTGGAGGCGACGCTGGAGACGGAGGGGTCCAGGAAGATGGATGGAGCGGCCCCCCGCTGGGCGGCCGTCTCGGCCTCCCGTCTCAGTCTCCTGTGCGCTCAGTGAGCACAGTGGGACGGGCCGAGCAGGACAGCAGCGCCCGTCACACGTCCTTTGTCGCTCTTCCACATTTATCCGACATTTTCTTCTACGTATGAACAGGTTGACGGGCCGTCCTCACAGAGATACGCTCCCCATCCTCCCTCTTTCTCTCTCCCTCTCCCCCTCTCTCGCGCTCATTAGGGCCCATTTTTTAATGTGTGGAGATATAGGCGTATACGTGTCCTTATTATGGGCATTTTTGGTAAACTCAATCAAGGTTTTATTCCCAGATTTTGCGATGATTGATAAATGAATGGATATATAAATACAAAGGATATTATGAAAAAGAACATTCAATATTAGTCACATCCCAAAAAACTTTAAAACATGAAATCAAAGACACTTTTCAGTATTCACAAACCCCATTTCCCAAAAGGCTTTGACCAAATTTTGTTCAACTTTACCAGAAGCTGTGAGTCCAGCGGAGAGAAGAGTGGTTGTGGCTAGAAATGTGTTTTAGATTTTATAGATTTGATCTGGCATGTTGGTGGCAATGGAAGAAACCAAGTTACAAAGACTCTGCTATGTTGGTAAATGTTCATGGGAACTGTAGTTTATGGTCAAATAAATCACGGTTAAAATCATTTAAAAAAATAGCATTCTTAAAATAGGATAATATATATAGTCTGTTTTGAATGTGTGGAGATTAGCTATAGGCGTACGTGTCTTTATTATGGGCATGTAAAAAAAAAAAACTCAATTAAGGTTTTATTCTCAGATTTTGTGATATGTAAATACAAAGGATATTATGAAAAAGAACATTCATTATTAGTCATTTCAACTTTTCAGCATTTATAGATCTTTCAGGCAATCTGAGATCAACACCAGCTTTCAGCTAAAGACCTAACTTGTCCTGAAGGCTGGGTGGAATTAGCTGCAATTACTTTTTTAGGTAATTATCAATCCTCAGCGACCCAATAAAGCATCCCCACAGCCCCCAAGGCGCCTCGACGCTGTCATCTAAATGCGGTGTCAAATGAGTGTGAACCCGAGTCTCACGCCACCTTTAATTGTACGGTGCTCTTCTACATTTCTCCGACATTTTCTCTACTTTCTTCTATATAAACAGGTTACACACATATACCCTCGCTATCCCCCACCCTCCCTCTTTCTCTCCCCCTCTCTCGCGCTCATTAGGGGCCATTTTCACTTCAAAGCCCCTCCATTATCTGCCATCTCTGAGGGCAATTAGGAATGGGGTGACTTTGAGCGGCAGGCACGGACACGGCATTATAACTACTCATCCTCTGTCATGAGGGCCTTTGTGGGGGCCGCCGACATTGATGGAGAGGATACCGGGGGCCCCGGGACGGCCCCCACTCCCTCCACATACCCCCGGCCGGCCCCTCCTTTTGACTGGTAAACTGTGGAGTAAAACGGTGTGTAATTAAGTGGCAGTCAAAGCCCGTCCTGTTTGGCTGTGACTGGCTTGGCAGGGGCAGTTTGGGATGAATGAGAATGGCCAGAACACAATAGTGAGGCTATGAAGCGCAGGAGGGGGAAAACCCACTTTGGATGACATAAAGTCAATGTTTACTCACAGTTACTCTGCGTCCAAAAAAAAAGGGAGGGATGGTTGTAAAAGTCATACACAACTAGTACGATTGAGCAAAGACGTACATGAACAAACATGAATAATGCATTTAAGCTCCTTTTTTTCTTCTTCATAAAAACACATTTTCTTAAACACATCCTTAAACACAGCTACCTTCGAGTTATTCCCTCTGAAGTGATGCTCATGTTCATGTTCATGACTTCCATTTTGTCGTTTATGGCCTGAGTGTGAAACAGAGGCTCAGTGAGTGAAGCTGTCACCAAATAAATGTCTCATTATATTCCCTTTCCTTTCCGCAGCAGCTCTTACCGCTCCGCGCCGGGGGAGCGTGCGTACGTGCACGGGCCCCTCGGCGCGCGCTGAGTGCTATATGAGATGTTCTTAAGGATGGCGGTTACTGTGTTACTGCTGCCAAAGTAATGAAAAGAGGCGACGGTAAACTACAAAGTGAAGACAGCTGCACTGGTACACATATTGTTAAGTAGACAGATACATGAATGTTTTACAATATGGAGCGAGGGCTGAGGATTCTGGGGATTCTGAGGTAGTCGGTGGAGAAAATTAGGAAAAATTAGAGGATAGAAACTCATCTACAGCTACTTTTACTGCCAAAGACAATCAAATCTTATCTGAGATTGTACATATTTGTGTTGGCGAGTCTACAAAGCACATACCCCCTTTCATATCTGCACCTAGGAGGAATGCGGTGGCTGCGCTGCGGTGGGAGGCAGCTGATTTAGCTATTCTTTGATGCTCCCACTAGTTAGCCATCTCCCACTGAGCACCGACATCCTGTCAGCATGAAACCTCTTCTCATCCCCCGGGTTAGTCGCTACACGACCACAAGATGTTTGAGCATGTGTGTGTGTGTGTGTGTGTGTGTGTGTGTGTGTGTGTGTGTGTGTGTGTGTGTGTGTGTGTGTGAGTGAGAGACAGAAAAGGAGAGAGTTTCTATTCAGGAGGAAGGATGAACTGTGGAAATAGACTATAAAGAAGGTCACACATTTCCTGCATTCAGTTCCTTCATCGAGAGTCCAACATAAACCCAACTTCAGCAAACCTCATTGACATTTTAATAACACATATTACTAATAATCAACCCCTGGATACACTGTAAACATTCTCACCAGTGTGTCGTGTGGTTTACTCCATATCTACATAACCAAACATTTTGGTGGCCTTCAAGAAACCCCATTTCCCAAAAGTCTTTGACCAAAGTTTGTTCAACTTTACCAGAAGCTGTGAGTGAGTCCAGCGGAGAGAAGAGTGGTAGTGGCTAGAAATGTGTTTGAGATTTTATAGATTTTTTAGATTTTATCTGGCATGGAAGAAACCAAGTTACAAAGACTCTGCTATGTTGGTAAATGTTCATGGGAACAGTAGTTTATGGTCAAATAAATCACTGTTAAAAAATAACGTTCTTAAAATAGGATACTATATATATATCGTGTGTTTTGAATGTGTGGAGATTAGCTATAGGCGTACGTGTCTTTATTATGGGCATTTTTGGTCAATTCAATCAAGGTTTTACTCCCAGGTTTTGTGATGATGGACAAATTAATCGACATATAAATACAAAGGATATTATGAAAAAGAACATTCATTATTAGTCACATCCAAAAAAAAAATTAAAACATGAAATCAAAGACACTTTTCAGCATTCACAGATCTTTCAGGCAATCTGAGATGAACACCAGCTTTCAGCTAAAGACCTACCTTGTCCTGAAGGCTGGGTGGAATTAGTTGCAATTACCTTTGCAGGTAATTATCAATCCTCAGCGATCCAATAAAGCATTCACACAGCGCCCAAGGCGCCTCGACGCTGTCATCTAAATGCGGTGTCAAATTAGTCACCTTTAATTGTACGGGGCAGAGGC